>JADRCD010232154.1:0-36832 GCA_019843815.1 Montemys delectorum
AATTTCAGAGTAGACTAATCCCCGTTTGAACACTGACACAAAAATAGTCAATAAAATAGGAACAAACTGAATCCAGGAACACATAAAAAGTATTATCCACCATTATTAAGTAGGATTCATCTCAGAGATGCAGGGGTAGTTCAATATATGAAAATCCATCCATATAATCCAACATATAAACACATTGAAAGAAAGAAAAAACCCAAATGATCATTGCATTAGGTGTTGAAAAGGCCTTTGACATAATCTAACATGCACTCAGACTAAAAGTCTTGCAGAAATCAGGGATATAAGGTACATACTAAATACAATAAAGGAAATAGTCATCAAGCCAATATCAGATCAAATGAAGAGAAACTTAAAACAATTCCACTAAAGTTAGGGACAAGGCAATGCTGTCCATTTTCTCTGGACCTTTTCAATATAGTGCTTGAAGTTCTAGCTAGGGCAATAAGACAACTAAAAGAGATGAAGGGGATATGAATTTCAAAGTCAAAATATTGCTATTTGCAGATGAATGATTGTAACTATAAGTAACCCCCAAATTTCTACTAAAGAACTCCTACAATTGACAAACACCTTCAAAAAATGGCTGGATACAAAATTAACTAAAAAACAAAAAAACAAAAAACAAACAAACAAACAAAAAAACCCAGTAGCCTTTCTTTATACAAACAATGTATAAAGGGCCGAGGTAGAAATTGGGGGAAACAACACCCTTCACAATAGCCACAAATGATATAAACTATCTTGGTGAAGTGAAAGACCTGTATGACTAGAACATCAAGTCTCTTAAGAAAGGAAGAGGAATGTATAAAGAGTCAGGAAGTAGAACAGAGGTGTATAGCAGTGGGGGATGGAGAACTGGGGGTAGCCACCAGAAAGTCCCATATGCCAGGAAAGCAAGAGGCTCCCAGGACTCAAGAGGGATGACATTAGCTGAAATACAACCCAACAAAGGGGAGAGAGAACCTGCAGAGACCATATCCAGAGGTTAGGCATGGCACCCAGTTGTGGGATCGGGCCATCCACCCATCTCAAAAATATTAACCCAGAATTTCTTCTGTCTAAAGGAAATACAGGGAAAAAGAGTGGAGCAGATACTGAAGGAAAAGCCATCCAGAGACTGTCCCGCCCTGGGGATCCATCCCATCTGCAGCCATCAAGCCTAGACACTATTGCTGATACCAAGAAGTGCTTGCTGACAGGAGCCTGGTATGGCTGTCCCCTGAGAGGCTTTGCCAGATCCTGACAAATACAGATGCAGATGCTTGCAGCCAACCTTCAGAATGAGCACAGGGACATGAATGGAGGAGTTAGGGGAAGGACTGAAGGAGCTGAAGGGGTTTGCAACCCCATAGGAAGAACAACAATATCAACCAACCAGACGCCTCCATCCCCAGAGCTCCCAAGGACTAAAGCACCAACCAAAGTGCACATATGGATGGACCAATGGTTCCAGCTGCATATGTAACAGAGGATGGCCTTATCTGGCATCAATAGGAGGGGAGGCCCTTGGTCCTGTGAAGGCTCGATGTCCCAGAGTAGAGGAATGCTAGGGTGGTATGGCAGGGGTGGGTGGGTGAGTGGGTGAGCACCCTCATAGAAGCAGGGGTGAGGGATGGGATAGGGGATTTTCAGAAGGGAAACATGGAAGGGGCATAATATTTGAAATGTAAATAAATAAAATAACCAATAATAAAAAAGAAACTTAGAACACACACACACACACATACACACACACACACACACACATACACACACATAAACAACGAAATTGGAGAAGATATTAGATGATGGAAAGATTTTCCATGGTCTTGTATTGGTAGTGTTAACATAGTGAATATGGTCATCTTACTAAAAGCAATTTACAGAGGAAGTTAAAGAAGATATCAGTAGATAGAAAGATTTCTCATGCTTATGAATTGGTAGAATTAACATAGTAAAAATGATCATCTTACCAAAATCAATTAACAGATTCCATGCAATACAGTTTTTTATAGACCTTGAAAGAAAAATTCTCAATTTCAAATGGAAAAACAAAAAACCCAGGATAGCTAAAACAATTCTGTACAGAAAAAGAACTTCTGGACATATCACTGTCAGTGGATTCAAGCTGTATTACAGAGCAATATTAACAAAGACTGCATGGTATTGATATAGAAAGAGACAAGTTGATCTATGGAAGTAATTGAAGACCCAGAAATAGACCCACACACCTATGGACACCTGATTTTTGAGCAAGAAGCCAAAACTATACAATGGAAAAAAAGAATGTATCTTCAACAAATGGTGCTGATCTAACTGGCTGTCTGCATGTAGAAGAATGTACATAGATCTATACGTATCACCTTGCATGTAACTAAAGTCCAAGTGGGTCAGAGATTTCAACATAAAACTAGATACACTAAATCTAATAAAAGAGAAAGTGGGAAATAGCTTAAAACTCATTGGTACAGGAGACAGCCTACTGAACCCAAGAATAGATAACTGGGACATCATGAAACTGTAAAGCTTCTGTAAGGCAAAGGACAACATCAACAGAGCAAAATTGCAATTTATAGATTGGGAAAAGATGTTCACCAACCCCACATCTGACGAAAGACCACTATCTAAAATCTACAAAGAACTCAAGAAGTTAGATGCCAACAAAACAAACAACCCAATTAAAAAGTGGGATACATTGCAAACAATAGAATTTTCAACAGAGGAATCTCAATTGGCTGAGAAGCACTTAAGAAATGTTCAACATCCTTAGTCATCAGGGAAATGCAAATCAAAACAACTCTGAGATTCTACCTTACATACCGTAGAACAGTTAAGATAAAAAATTCAAGTGATAGCATATGCTGGCAAGGATGTGGAGCAAGGGGAGTATTCCTCCACTGCTGGTGGGAGTGCAACTTGTACAACCACTCTGGAAATCAATCTGTCAATTTCCCAGAACATTAGGAATAGTTCTATCTGAAGAAACAGCTGTACCACTCCTGGGTATGTACCCAAAAGATGTTCCATCATACCACAAGGACATGTGCTCCATTATGATCATAGCAGGTTTATTTATAATAGCCCCCAAACTGTAAACAACCTGATACCCCTCAACAAAAAATAAAATGGAAACAGAAAATGTGATTCATTTACACAATGAAATACTACTCAGCTATTGAAAACAAAGACATACTGTATTTTCAAGCAAATGGACAGAACTAGAAAATATCATCGTGACTTAAGGTAACCCAGACCCAGAAGAACATGCATGGTATGTACTCATTTATAAGTGGACATTAATCATAAAGTACTGATATCAATGCTACATTTCATAGACCCAAAGAAGTTAAATAAGAAGGAAGGCCCAAGCCAGTATGCTTGAATCTCTCTTAGAAGGGGGAATAAAATAGTCATAGGAAGCCAGTGGAGGGAGGGTACTGGATGGGATTTGGAGGAGAATGGAGCAGGGTTCAGGAGCAGGTGTGGGGATAGACAGAAGGCCGGGAGAATGAATGGAAACCTGTGACTCAGGAGGTTGAAGGGGAGGCATCTCGAGGATGTGCCAGAGACCTGTGATAGAGCAGGTTCCCAGGAGTCTGTAAGAATGAGTTTAGCTGAAACTCCTAGCAGTGGGGATATGGAACCTGAAGTGGTCCCTTCCTGTAGCCAGGCAGGGCCTACAGTGGAGAGTTAAGGACAATATTGCACCCTCAAAACTTTCAACCCCAAATTTATCCACAGGATATTCAGGGACAAAGATGGAACTAAGGCTCCATCAACCAATAGCTGGTCTAATTTGAGACCTATCCCATGGGGAAGAAACAATCCGTGACACAACTACTGATAGTTTGTTATGCTTGCAGACAGGAGCCTAAACTGTCTTCTGAGAGGTTCCATCCAGTAGTTCACTGAAACAGATGCAGAGTCCCACAGCCAAACATTGTATGGAGCTCGAGGACTCTTAAGGAAGCATTGGGGGGAGGACTGAGGGCCCTGCAGGGGCTAGGCACTCTACAGAATGACCAACAGATTCAACTAACCTGGATTTTTGGGAGCTCTTAGAGACTGAACAAGCAACCAAAGAGCATACATAGGCTGGACCTAGACCTCTACCTGACACCCTACTCTGGACATATGTAGCAGATATGCAGCTCAGT
Source organism: Montemys delectorum (assembly GCA_019843815.1). Taxonomy (NCBI): domain Eukaryota; kingdom Metazoa; phylum Chordata; class Mammalia; order Rodentia; family Muridae; genus Montemys; species Montemys delectorum. The sequence continues at coordinate 4,146 of JADRCD010232154.1, forward strand.
CTTCATGTGGGTCCTCCAACAACTGGAGAGGGGGCTGTCTCTCAGTCAGTTACTTCTTGCGGATCCCGTTTCCCTACCTGGACTGCGTTGTCTGCCCTCAGTGGAAGATAAGCCTAGCCCTACAGTGACTTGATGTGCCAGGGCTGGGGAATAAATACCCTTGGGTGGCCTTCACCCTCTCAGGGGAGAAGAGGAGGGGTGGAGCAAGGGAGTGGAACTGTGTGAGAGAGGCAGTTTAGGGACTGAAATGTAATGTGAATGAATAAATAAATAAATGGAGGGGGCAGGAAATTTTGGATTTGTGTTCATTGACAAAAAATATCCTTCTTGTTTACATTAGGTTCTGGTCTGATTTTGGTATTAACTTTATACTGTATTCATAAAAGGAATTTGGAAATGCTGTTTTTTACTTTACGGAATAATTTGTGGAGTGTTGGTTTTAATTTGTTGAGAGTCTAGTAGAATTTTGCTACATGTCTGTTAGGTCCTGGGTTTTTATTTTTGTTTCAAGTGAAGATATTGTAAATACTTTGTCTATCTCATTGGCTGTTATGGGTCTGTTTTAATTATTTGCTTCATTTTTATTTAATTATGGTAGGTCATATGTATCTAAAAATTCATTCATCTACTAGAGACTGTAGACCATTATTGTTCAATTATTTATTGAAAGTTGTGTATCAATTCCTGTCATTTTGTTGATTTTTTTCTGATCTCTATGTCTGGGCATTGTTTATTTGTTCCCTGTAGCTTCTTGGATGTGTTTCTTTTTCTCTTTAGAGATAAATATTCCTTCTTGTAGATCCGAGTAGTCATAAAGTCCTGTTATTTTGTTTTAATTTTGAAAAGGTTTATTTCTTCTTCAGGTTTTAGTAGAAATTTTCTTTTGGTATAATATTCTGGGTTGACAATTGTTGTTTTTCAAGATGTAGAGTACATATTTCCAGGCCATTCTGGCTTTAAAGATTTCTGTTGAATAATCACATGTTCCTGTAATCGGGTTTACTTTATAGATGACTTGACCTTTGTCCTTTGCAGCTTTCAATATTCTGTCTTTAATATGTGTTTTTTAATGTCTTAGTGATACGTCATGGACAATTTCTTTTCTGGCTTTATGTATTTGGTATTCTATAGCATACTTGCATGAGCATTTATTTATTTCTCTAGACTTGAGAAATTTTCTTCTATGATTTTACTGATTTTTCTCTATGCCTTCGCTATGGTATTTTTCTCCTTCTGTGCTAGTTATTCAAAGGCTTGTTATTTTTCATGATATCTTTATGTTCCATTCTTGTATATGTGTATGTGTATACACACACACACACACACACACACACACACACACACACACACTGTAATGTTTTACTTTATCATTGACCTCTACTAAGTGATCTAATTCCTGCACTTCTCTTTTTGACATAATTCATTCTGAGGATGAAGCTTCCAACTTGTTTTTTTTTTTTTTTTTTTTTTTTTAATTGCCTTCGGTTTTTTCTTTTTCACCCCCTTTTAATTTTTTTTAAAAAAAATAATTCAAAGTGTATTTTAATGTCTTGGATTGCCTTCCTTATTTCATTCATCTCATCTTTTTTGAGTTGTTTGACCATATTTATAATCAATCCTTTGAATTCTTTGGAAGTCCCTCAAGGTCATTTTAACTAGTAAACCTTACTATGAGATTTGTAATTTTTGGAGGCAACATGTTGCTTCTTTTTTCATATTGTTTATATTTCCATATTGGGATCCACACATCTGGAGTTAGTTTCTTGGTTGAGTTTTCCTTCTTTTTTGTTCAAGTCACAGTTCTACTTGTTTTCTTAGTAGAAGTATTCATAATGTTCATTTCGGAACCTAATTAACAGTAGGGTTGGAATCTCAATTTTTTGTCTAGTCTTTTGGGTGACCGCCTCTATCTCAATTTTTTGATACCTTCCTCAGCTTGTTGAAGGAGATTGGAAGGGGTTCCAGTTAGGTGGGCAGTGTGGACTGGTTCAGTATCTCAAGACCAGATAGGTCAGAAAGAATGTGCCAATCAGAAAACTGGCAAGGTTCTGTGTCTCTTGACCATTTGTGTTAGATGAGGCATCCATGATGGGGAGCAGTCTAGGATTTAGTGAATCCCAAAAAGGACAGCCTGGGAAAAGGTGATGGCCCCTAGCGAGAAGCTGTGGGTCTTGGGTGACACAACTGGAGGAGTACCAGAAAGAGGACCGCCCATAGCCTGTCTAGGTGTCTGACTAGTGTGTCTGCTTCATTGCTTTTAGTGACTATCTAGTGCTAGATTGTATAGGTGTGTTAGTTTATTTTAATGATACCTACTATGAACACTTAATGAATTGTGTAAGATTTTTATTATTATAAAAAATATTCTCAAATGTTCCATAAAGTGTTTGAACAAAGTTATACTTTAACCAACCATGTAAAAGTACCTATTGCCCTATATTTTGGTTCAATAAATTTTATGTGCATGTGTGTATGTGAATTTGCATGTTTGCACTGGGCTGAAAAGAGGCTATTGGATTTTTCCGACATGGAGTTACAGGCATGTTTGGGATCCTCCACTTGTTATATAGGTATAGGGATCTAAACTCTGGCCCTCATTATTGCATAGAAATTTTAATTTTTTTATCTGAATATTATAGGTGAATGCTTATCTGTTAGTTTTGGTTGTGTACAAGGTGCTATTATAAAAAATATTTTAATAATCAATCTTTTAATTATTGGTTCATGATATCATAATGAATATCACATTGACATAACATAATTGATTATGTGGCACAACATATTGTGGTATGAAATATACTGTACAGTATAATAAAATATCTAATATATGTCTAATAAAATATCTAAAATATAGTCATATATCTAAAATATATGACCATATTTTATGGATTTCTTTTGTTATGTTTTATATTTTGTTTAGTTTTATGGATTTCTTTTGTTAATTCTTCAGTGATTTATTGAATTAATCTTTATGTTAAAGTATATATTTTTACAGTTCCATGCATAATAACCATTAGTAATCGCAGCACTTTAATATTCCTTTATTTGTACCAGTGTTTATAACTTTTACTTATTTTCCAGCATCTGTAATCTTTAGCAAACTTTTGTTGTTGCTGTCTGAATCACAGTCTTACTTTGTAGGCCAAGATGGCCTCACACTCACAGATCTGCCTCACACTCGCAGATCTGCCTCACACTCGCAGATCTGCCTCACACTCGCAGATCTGCCTCACACTTGCAGATCTGCCTCACACTCACAGATCTGCCTTTACATGCCTCCTGAATGCCTGGATTGAAGGTTTGTCCAACATACTCGCTTCTCCAAAGCAAAATCAGGCAGATATTCTTATTTAAGTTTGTAATATATGCCCTTCAGTGGCTGAAGGAAATTTGTAGTTGTTCTATTTTCTCAAAGGTCTTTGTTTGTCATGAGAAGACATTTAATCTTATTAAGTGCTTGTGTATCTTCAAAGATAATTGTATATGCTGTATACTAATATATTTTTGTACAGTTTTTATAAGTATTCTTGCTGATACTTGATTTAAAATTTTGTATTTTCTTTTATCAAAGAAATTGGTCCAGAATTTTTTTGTTTGATTTTTGGAGACACGGTTTCTCTGTGTAGCTAGAGCTATCCTGGAACTCACTCTGTAGACCAGGCTGGCTTCGAACTCAGAATTCTGCCTGCCTCCCAAGTACTGGGATTAGAGTTCGCCACCGCAGCCTGGCCAGAATTTTTTTTTCTATCTATGGGCCTATAAAATAGTATTTCAAAAGTATTTTCTATATTTATTTTCTTTGTTAGACTTTTCTCAGTGTTGTACTTTTTCTCAATATCCAATTTACTAAAAATTAAAAAATGTATATAAAATGAGGTATACATGAGTGTTTATAATAGTGCTATTTTTTATTATAGTCTTAATTGAAAATGGTCAAGGTACCAATAAACTATGATATATTTATATCATTAGTTTTTAGTAATTGAGGCCAAATACCAAGAAGAAATAACATAAGAGAGCAAAGGCTCATGATTTCAGACACCGAAACCTGGCAATGAGAGTCTATGACAGTGGCTTGGTGACAGATAAAATATAGTCAACAGTCAAGACCCTCTGATCTCTTTTGGCCATGCCGGCCCATACGTGCATAGGGCCACACATCTTCAAAATGTCACCATAAGTTAGAGTCTGAGTATCTAAAACATGATATTATGGGGGAATAGTTCATTACACTATTAAATAATGAGGGAAAATGGTTACAACACAGTGAAATTAAAAAGTATATCAAGATGAAGTGATCACATAGAAGATAATATTTTTATTTTAATGTACTGTAATACAAATTCATAGTAAGAAAAATGTGATTTTGTAGAGAACTCTTGAAAATTCACTAATCTATAGTGACACCTCCAGCAGAAAGACAGGGTGTCAAATGAGGGATAGGGTTGCCATCTCACACTTAAAACTTTGACCCATAATTGTTCATGTCTGAAAGAATTGCAGGGATGGAAATGAAGAGAATCCTGAGGAAAAGAAGGTCCAGCAACAGGCCCAAAGTGGGATCCAGCTCAAGGGGAGGCCTAAAGGCCTGACACTATTACTGAGGCTATGGAGCACTCACATAAAGGGATCTATCATGACTGTTCTCCGAGAGACCCAACTAGCAGCTGAAAGAGTCAAATGCAGATGTTTGCGCCCAACCAATGGACAGAAGCTGCTGACCCCTGTGGGTGCATTAGGGAAAAGCAGGAAAAAATTGAAGAGGAGGGTGACACTGTAGGAGGACCAGCAGTCTCAGTTAACCTGGACTCCTGAGATCTCTCAAACACTGGACCACCTACCGGGCAGCATACACCAGCTGATATGAGGTCCCCAACACACATACAGTAGAGGACTGCTGGGTCTGTGTTCATTCAGAGATGATGCACCTAACTCTCAAAAGACTGGAGGCCCCAGGGAGTTTAGAGGTCAGGTGGGGTAGGGGGTGGGGAGTGGGGACATCCTCGAGAAGACAGGGGTGTGGGAATGAGGTATGGGAGATGGAACAGTCCGAGGGTGGGCCAGGAGGGGAATAAAATCTGAAGTGTAAAAAAGTAAATAAATAAAAGATTAAATTAAAAATAAGTCAGGATGGTGGTTGTCTGAATGTAGAGAGGCCTATTGCTTTACAAGGATAGGAAGACTTTTGGGATAAGATTGACCTGTTTTATCTTAAGAGGACTTTAAAACCTCTTATTAAAACTCAATGAGCACACTGACTTGAGAATTCTGTATTTGACTGTGAAAATTTTATTTCAAAGTTTTATCAACAATCCATATGTCAAATTTGAAATTCACTAAAATATAATCTGATTATATCTGTGTCAACTGACTATATGAACAATGTAGTACAGAAGAACAGAAAAATGATTTATGGGAGAATCTAATTGGCATATACATGATTTCTTGTTATACAGTTTTTTTTTTTCTGTGAAATGTACTTTCTTCAAAAGATGGATGGAGAAGTGAACTTTCTACATAAGTTTCATCTCCAAAATGTTACAATTATCTATTTTTACAAGCTAATTTATGCTACTATTGGGATTACATGTCTTACATGATTTTCAGTTGTATATTTAACCTTATATCATATACCTGAGAATGATATCTTATATCTATTTTATAGTATTTTAGACCTATTTTCTGATGGTATAAAAGTGTCTAGGAAACATTGTAATAAATATAGACAAGAGAAAGTTTACTTTAAGAAATATCAGACAGTGAAACAAGTTCAGACTTCAATTTTGAAAGCAGGTTCTCTGTAAAACATCTTGGAAGATTTATCTCATTTTATATTCATTTTCTACTGTTTACCTTAAAGACAATAGGAAAAAATATTTTGTTCCCAAGATCAAAAGTAGAAGACCTGTGAATATGCAGCAAATATAAAATTTGTTTAAAATACATTGCTGCATTAAAATAACCATTATATTTTAGCCATTAAAATTGATGACAATTAACAAAGAGAAACTTGAAACAATTTTCCATGCTAACTAAACAAATCCTCTTTGGTAAAATATTGCTATGATCTGTCTGGTTTTGATTCTCAAGAATAATAGAGAGGGATGAACAGAATTTGTTAGTCAAGAAGACTCAAAAAAAAAAAAAAAACCTTGGGGATTGATGATTTGTTTTGGAGAAATTCAAATGCTTAAATCTTAATTACTTAACTTCTTGCCTGCCTTTGATTTCTTTCCAAAACAAATATTATTTACTCCAGAGATGGACAGCTGGGTCTGTGAAATATGATTAAATATTGCTTCCATTGGAAATATTTCAGATCAAATAATATTGTGACAGTACTATTGAACTAGGACCTATTATTAATTGCTTTATGTTTGCAATTAAAAAAATAGAACCGTGGAAAGTGAGTCTTTTTGTTATTTATTTATAGATATTGTTAAAAAGGTAGACCCTGAATGTTCTTGAAGGTCTGTATATGAATGCTTTTTCCTCTGAGGTAGCACTTTTTGATAGAAGGAATTTTTAGGAAATGGCTCTCATAGAAGGTCTGTAGACTATTTGGAGTAGGTTTTCTATTATCGTTAGGCTTAATTGTCAAACTCGCATGCCCCAGCATTATCCAAGAGGCAGAAATTGAGGAACTGCTAATATCAGATTGGTCTGTGGACATATCAGTGAGAGATTATCTTTACTGGTAATTGATGTAGGAAGGTCCCACCCATGTGGGAAGTGCCATTCCTAGGCAAGTGGTAGTGAGCTGTGTAAGAAAGTTAGCTAAGCAAGTCCAGTGAGTGATCTAGCAAGAACTGTACCTCCGTGATTTCTATTTCAAATTCTTGCTTGAGCTTCTGTTCTGACTTCTCTCTGTGATGGACTATGACCCATATCCATGAGTCAAATAAACTCCTTAATCCCTTAAGTTCCAGTTGGTCAGAACATTTTATAATACTAACAAAGAGGAGACTAGAATAGGGATTAATACCAGAGAAGTGGGGTATTACACCTATGGACCCGACCATGTGGCTTTCTGTGCTGTGTGACTGTTTGGTTGGAACATATTGGAGGATTTAGAATCCTGAGCTGAGAAGGCCATTGAATGTTCAGAGATTTACAGGCTATCCTGTGGTATATTAGAAGATATGAATGCTGCGAGAAATGAAGGCACTCTCTGGAAGCCTGGTTCATGAAATTTCAGATAAATCTTCAGCTAGTATGGAGACATAGATTTCACAAGAAGAGTAAAGAAAGGACAAGTTTAGAACTTGTCGAGTTTTCCTAAATCTTAGATGATCAGTCAATGGCAAACAGCATCTTAAACTATAAAATCCACACTTAAAATATTATTTTCTGGATGAGAAACAGGGGAAGAGGATAACATTTGAAATGTAAATAAAGAAAAAGAAAAGGAAAGAAAAGAAAAAATGTATTTTCTTTCCAACATCTACTCTACATAATAGAGAATACCAGTGAGAGTCAGATATAGTCTATAATGAAAATAGTCAACTACAGAGCTATTATTTTCTGTGAAGGAAGATAAAAAGTTCACAAAGAAAGTGGTCCAGGCTGACCAGTGTAAAACAAAAGAAGCTCAAGGTTCTAATCATGACCTCCCCACCAAATTACATGCAGGCAATATTAGGATGTATATTTAGTTGTAATCCTACTAAAGGTGCTTAAGTATTCTTAAAATGAATATACAAGAAACAAAAAAGTGATATTTCATATAATAGCTAAGACTATTTAAGATAGGTGGAATTTATGTGATATTTTGTATTGAGAGTCTGAGTGTGCTTGTCAGCTGTGGCTGAAGAACCAGATGTAATTAATAAGAGATTAACACCATTGAACGAACAAACAGTTTTGTACTTTATATAATTTATGGTTGAGGGTGTGCCAAAACTATGTTTCAAGATGGCAGTCAAACTTGGTGATGTGTAAGAGCCACCCTTATTTCAAAGTAATGAAAGCTGCATAGAAAGAAGCTGGCTGAGCTATGACACTTTGTGTCAGGGTTGGAGTTCCTGTGAAGAGAGAAGGAGAGGCCACCGGTAAACATGCTACCTCAGTTATAGTGGAGTTCCCAGGATGTAGATGATGCCAGGAATATGGGGCATCTACCAAAGACAGTTGCAGGTGAGAATAGAGCCACCCTGAACCTCTGAGACAAGCTGTGTGGCCACAGATACAGTTTGAGGTGAGCATCTAGTCAAGTTCCTATGAGTCAGGAAATGATATACTTATTGATTACACCTTCTGTACATGGATACATTCTGTTAGGTTTTGGTTTTGCTTGAATTCATTGTTTCTATGACCAATTTGTTCTTTTTCTGAATTAGCAACTATTGCTTTGGTTTGTTTGTTTGTATATTACAGAAGCTCACAGTTAAGAGATATTGGACTTTTTAAAGTGTTGGAAGTTTTAAAAGCTGAAGAGCTTTTTAAGCTGTACTATGTCTTATGCTATAATATTAACATGAGATTTTTGGGGAAAGGAATTGAAAATTGTGGTTTAAAAGTGATGTATTTGTTAAGTTGACAAGGGGTAGAAAGCCATAGTAGCTGTGATTGTCAATTTAACATGTCCATCCTAAAGTCATCTGAGAGAAAAACCCTGGTTGAGGACCTACTTAGATCAAATTGGCCTGTGGACATGCCTATAAGCGATTGTCCTAATAGGTAATTGATGTGGGGGGGTTCATTGCACCGTGGGTAGCACCATCTGTAGGTAGGTGATACCACGTCATATGAGAAAAATAGCTGATGAGCTGTAGAAATGGCTTAGTGTACCGAGATGTTTTTTTTTGAAATTACCTCTTGCCTTCAAAGAGACTGAACTTTTTCCAGGCCTTACAATCAAGTTAATAATATATCTTGAGATAATTGAAAATTATGTACTCAGCCTGCTATCTTGCTATATACTAAGCCTAAGTTTAACTTGCCTTTAAGAAAATAATGTAATCAGACTTACTAAAATCTTCCTTTTCCCATGTAATCATCTTTTGTAACATAAGCTATATTTATAGGTTTAATCTTAGCTATGTATTCTTCTATGATCTCCATACAGAATAATGTAATGTATGTATGTATGTAGTTGTGGTAATCATTTACAGTAAAGCAACCTCAAGACAAAAAAAATAGCCTGTAAATGTTGAAAGTAGTATGTGGACATAGGATGATAATGTTTGTGTGTGATTTTGTAGTTGTGTTTGGGACTCATACTGTACAGGTAGAGAAATTGAGCTGAGCATAGGCATGCATGCCTTCATTACTGTCCTCTTCTAATTGTGAAGGTAATACTGCTTCAAAGCCTGTAATGCCTTGATTTCTCCACCCTTATGAAGTTTAACCTACAATTTTATGCTGAAGTAAATCCTTTTTCTCTTAAGTTGTGTTAGTCAGAGTATTTTGTCATAGCAATAGAAAAGAAACCAAAGCAGGGCCACAGTATTTCATGCACATTTTCAGTCAAACTGTTTACCCTGTGAAAGAGGCTGCATAAATACCCCTGTCTTATTTCCTCTTTACCCTTAAGTCTTCTCTGAATATCTCTCAAAGGTCATATTCAATTTTACCCATAGGACAAAGGAGCTTACTGATATGTCTGTCAGTAAGCCCCTTGAGGAATATAAAAAAAAAATAGAAAAAAGTAGAAGATAGAGATGAATAGATAAAAAAAATCAGAATAGTATATGTCCTTATAAGGCTTTCAGTTTTGGAAAGTGATTCTCAATTAGGATAGCTTTATCCCCCTCACAGAACATACATCATTGTTGGGTAAGAGTTTAAATTGTCACAACTTAAAGAGGTGTGCTTCTGGTCACTTGTGGTTAAAGCTAGTAGAGGCCAGGGATGCTGCTAAATGTCACACTCTGTTCAATCCTTAACTGTACTCCTAATAAACAATCTATTCTGAAATTCCAACAGAAAAGAAGTTGAGAAACTATGTTAGTGTAGTAAAAATCATATTTCAGATGATCCCACAAATGAGTATAAAATTGCAAACAGTACATGACCTTTGGAAACAAGTCATATGAAAGTACAGGGTAGGCTGAGTAAACTAAGATTGAAAAGTTGGATCATAAATTAATATATCAAGGAAAAAGAAGGGTAGCATAGTCCAAGGAGAGGGAATGTGTACAAGGAGCATGCACAAACACCTAAGGTAGAAAAGACAATAAAATCATCAAGTGAAAGAAGACTAGGAAGATGGAATGTAAAGAAAGAAAGCAATGCCCCATTGATAGGAAGGCAATAAATCTATCTGTAAATTGAGACCATTGGCTTAGTGTCATTTCCTGTTACCCTGACAAAAACAGCCTAATGGAGGAAGAGTTTATTATGGCTAACAGTTCAGGGTACAATGCAACATGGTGGAGAAGTTAATGCAGCAGGAGCTTGAATCAGCTGGTTACAATATGACCACACCAAATTAAAGAAAAAAGGAGTACTGAAGGACTGAACCCTTCAAGTCACTTTCTCTACTTACATAGTTCAGGATCTCAGTGAAGAACAGGCACACCTCACAGTGGGTGCATCTTTTCACCAAAATCAATATAAATGAGATAACTGACCCCAGCCTGCTGAAAGACTTCCCATCTCTTCCTCCAGGTTCTAGTATGGTGACTCTTGCTGATCTCTCTACCCAGGCTTCTCCTCAACTTAATGTATTTATCACAGGTCCCATATACAGTGCTTTGTAGTGCCCTGACATAGTCTAGACATCCCCATATGCACTGAAACCAACCTCTAGGTTACTATGAGGTCCTCCCCTACCTGCCACCACACACAGGTCCATTCTGTGCTTCAGCCAACATCTTTACCCAGTAAGACCTCTTACCCCCTCTTCTATGGTTTAAACTAGTAAGTTTCCATGGCTTCTCTATTGATGTTTTCTTCTCAACCTAAGAGATCTAGCCTGGATCCCACATTTAGTGCCTTAGCCTTCCCTGTCTGGGTAATAACTGACATCTAGGCTTCTGCCAGGACTTATCTTAGCTATTTCCCAATATACAGGCCTCTCACACATCACATTAAACATTTCTTCCCATTCAGCTCTACCTCCACACTCCAGGGTAGGGAGAGATGGCAAGCTTGTACAGCAGTCCAGTCCTTTCTGCCTAGGTGACTTCATTCCACACTCTTGGAATGCTATTTGAAAATAGAATTGAAAAAGCTATTTCCAATTTCTAAGCCAAACTTACCCCCAAATCTTCTTTTATTCCCCAAACTGCTTTATCCATATCAGACTTAGAAAAAACATTAAATATTAATGGCTTCAAATTTCCCATCGAAAGAAATAGACTTACTGAATGGACCAAGAAATAAAATCCATCTATCTGCTGTGTATAAGAAACATAACTTTAAAGATAGACACAGCCTTACAGTAAAAGTATGGAAAAAAGTACTTCAATCAAATAAAACCAAGAAGTAAGTAGGCATTACTATACTAATATCTGAAAAAATAGACTTCAAACTGTAAGTGCTCAGAAGATATAAATGTGATACTTCATTCTAGCAAAGATATTAACTAAGAACTTATTTCTACTCTAAACACACATGAACAAAATCTGTTGTACTTGGTTTTATGAAAAGTTACTACTGGATTTAAAGACTCTCATTGTCTTAGTTTTGGTTTCATTGCTATGAAGAGAAAACATGACCATGACAACTCTTACAAAAGAAAATATTTAATTAGGGCGAACTTAGAGTTTCAGAAGTTCAGTAAATTATCATCATGGCAGGACATGGTGGAATGCAAGCAAGATGTTGCTGTGATAAGCAAATTGAAGCTCATTGCGTTTCACCTCCAATGAGGCAGAAGGTGAACTCACAAATGCTATGTTCTCCAATAGAAAGGACATCTGGACAAAAAGGAAAGAGAATATATGCATTAATTGACATCATACATCAAATGAACTTAACATATATCTACAGAATATTTCACCAAACACCCAGGAATATAGCAGAACTCAAACACTTTTCTAAAACAGATGCCATGTGGGACACACACACACACACACACACACACACACACTTTAAAATTTAAAAAGATTGAAATCACTTCACTTATTTGACAAAAATGCATTTCAGTGTAAAGTTAATGACAAACGAATCTCTAGTAAATACACAGATTTATCGATATTAAACCACTAATTACCAAATGATGAGTGAGCCAAAGAAACCAAGAAAAAAATTCTAGAAATAAATTAAAATGAAAACCCAATATAGTGAAGCCTCTGGGACACACTGAAAATGATATTACAAAAGAAATTAATAGCTCTAAAGTGCCTGCATTAAGAAAATCAGAAAGAACTTATTACATGGCTTAATGATGCAACTCAAAAATTGGAAATGTGTGAACAAACCAAATCCAAACTTAGTCAATAGGAAGAAGTACTAACTAACAGTCAGAGCAGAAATCAGTGAAGTGGACACAAAGAAAAGAATGTAAAGAATCAGTGAATCTAAGAACAGGTTCAATGAGAATATAAACAAATTGACAGCCTCTTGTTGTGGCTGACAAAATGAAAGAATTAGAGGACCTAAATGAGAAGAATTAAAAATGCACAGAGAAACAGTATAACAGACATGAAAGATATTTAGAATAGTATAAGTTTAAATACCCATAATTCATTAAGCTGATAAGCCTAAAAGCAATATGTTAATTTCTAGATTCAGTTATATCACCAAATTTTTTTTAAAAAATTTATTGGTTATTTTATTCATTTACATTTCAAATGTTATCCCAATTCCCAGTTTCCCCTCGACAACCCTCCTATCCTATCCTCCCATTCCCCTGCTTCTATGAGGGTGCTTCTTCCCCCAAATCCCACCTCACCACCTTAACATTCCTCTATGCTAGGGCATCAAAGTTCCACAGGACCAAGGGCCATTCCTCCCATTGATGCCAGATAAGGCCATCCTCTGCTACATATGCAGCTGGAGCCCTGGTTTCCTTCATGTGTACTCTTTGGTTGGTGGTTTAGTCCCTAGGAGCTCTGGGGGAGGAGTCTGGTTAGTTGATACTGTTGTTCTTCCTATGGGGTTGCAAACCCCTTCAGCTCCTTCAGTCCTTCCCCTAACTCCTCCATTGGGGTCCCTGTGCTCAGTCTGACAGTTGGCCGTAAGCATCCTTATCTTACACCACCAAAATTAAACCAAGAAGAAATTAACTACTTAAACAGACCCCTAACAAATGAAGAGATTGAAAAATAGCAATAAAATAATTTCCAGACAGAAAAGAGCCCAGGGCCAGATGGATTCACAGCAGAATTATACCAAACATGCAAAAATAATGTGCAGCCAGTCCTATGGAAGTATTCAGATGGAAAAAGGAGACCTTCAAAACTTGTGTGAGGCCAATATTACACTAATACTCCATTTCATTTGATGTTGGCTATGGCCTATTCTAAATTGCATTTTTTATGTTTAGGTATGTTCCTTGTATCCCCAAAATTTCCAAGACTTTTATCATGAAGGGGTGTTGGATTTTGTCAAAGGCCTTTGATGGTCATATAGATTCTTTCTCTTTCAGTTTGTTTGTGTGTGGACTACATTGACTGATGTTTATATGTTGTGTTATCCCTGTATCAGTAAGATGAAGCCTACCTGGTCATATGGATCATCTTTTTTATGTGTTCTTGGATTCAGTTTATGATTATTTTATTGAGTATTTTACATCTATTCCCATAAGAGAAATTGGTCTGTAATTCTTTCTTTGTTGAGTTGTTATGTAGTTTGGGTATCTGGGTGACTAGGGATTCATAAAATGATTTTGACAATGTTCTGTTTCTATCTTGTGAAATAATTTGAGAAGTATTGGTGTTAACTCTTCTTTGAAGATCTGGTAGAGTTCTACATTAAAACTGTCTGGCCCTGGGCTTTTGTTTATTTTTTCTCCTTTTTTGGATAACCTTTAATGACTTTCTTAGGGGTTATTGGTCTTTTTAAGATGTTTATCTGAACTTTATTTGACTTTGTTAAGTAGTACCTATCAAGAAAATTTTGTTTTTCTTTGATTTTCCAATTTACACAGGTTTTTAATGTATGCCCTACTTTTTCTTTCTGACTTTGTTAATCCCTCTGTGTCTTTTAGTTGCTTTGCATAAGTGTTTGTGTTATTGTCTCTTCTAGTTGGATATGTCTACTTCTTTATTCCTGGGGCTTTCAGTTTGCTGTTAATTCACTAGTATGAGATCTCTTCAGTTCTTTTTTTTTTTTTTTAAAGATTCATTTATTATTATACATAAGTACACTGTAGCTGTCTTTAGATGCACCAGAAGAAGGCATCAGATCTTATTACAGGTGGTTGTGAGCCACGATGTGGTTGCTGGGATTTGAACTCAGAACCTTTGGAAGAGCAGTCAGTGCTCATACCACTGAGCCAACTCACCAGCCCCATCTTCAATTCTTTTATGTAGGAATTTAGTGCTGTGAACTTTCATCTTGGGACTGCTTTAATTATATCACATAAGTTGGGTTATGCTGTGTATTCATTGAATAGACTGAACATATTTACAGAACATTTCACCCAAACACAAAAGAATTTACATTCTTGTCGACACCTCAAGGAAGTTTGTCCAAAATTGACCACATACCCAGACATAAATCAAGTCTCAACAGACACAAGAAAATTGAAATAACGCCTGCATCGAATCAGATTACCATAGAATAAAGCTGGTTATGAACAACAGGAAGGTTACAAACTCATGGAACCTGAACAACCCTCTATTCAATGACCAGTGGTTCAAGGAAGGGAAAAAAAAAAAAGAAAAGAAAACTGTTCCCTCCTCCCTCCTCCTGCTCACCAATCCACCCTCTCCTGCTTCTTTGCCCTGGCATTCCCCTACACTGGGGCATAGAACCTTCACAGGACCAAGGGCCTCTCCTCCCATTGTTGACTGACTTGGCTATCCTCTACTATACATATGCTGCTGGAGCCATGAGTCCCACCACGTGTACTCTTTGGTTGGTAATTTAGTCCCTGGGAGCTCTGAGGGTACTAGTTAGTTCATATTGTTGTTCATCCTAAGGGGCTGCAAACCCTTCAGTTCCTTGGGTCCTTTCTCTAGCTCCTTCATTGGGGACCCTGTGCTTAGCCTAATGGATGGGTGTGAGCCTCTACTTCTGTATTAGTCAGGCACTGGCAGAGCCTCTCAGGAGACAGCTATATAGGCTCCTGTCAGCCAGCACTTGCTGGCATCCACCTGGAGTTTTTTAGAGTTTGCCACACATCTGTCCATGAATTTCTGGCTTTTAGTGTCTCTGTTCTTAAGTCAGGTGTAATTCTCATAGATCTATCTTTATATGTCATTTGTCCTTTTTCTCTTGCAGTTTTTAATATTCGTTCTTTGTTCTGTATGTTTTGTCTTTTGATTATTGTGTGGTAAGGGGATTTTATTTTGTATTTCAAGCTATCTGGTGTTCTGTACACTTCTTGTACACTTATAGGCATGTTCTTCTTTAGGTTAGAACAATTTTATTCTATCATTTACTTGAAAATATTTTCTGGGCCTTTGAGTTGGGATTCTTCTCCTTCTTTTATTCCTATTATTTTTAGGTTTGTTTTTTTTTTTTCATAGTGTCCAGGATTTTCTGTAATTTTTTAGATTTACAATTTCTTTGGCCATGTATCAGTTTCTTCTATCATATCTCTAGTGTTTAATATTCTTTCTTTCATCTCTCATATTCTGTTGTTGAATCATATCTCTGTAGTTCCTCTTAAAACTTCAGAATTTCCTCAATTTACATTTTTGTTTTTGTTGTTATTGTATTTTCTATTTTCAGATCTGGAAGACTTGCATTTATTTCCTTCAACCATTTGTTTTTATTTTCTGACTTTTCGTTAAAGGGATTGATTTATTTCTTCCAATTGTTTATTTGTGTTTTCTGGAATTATTTAAGGGATTCATTAATTTTCTCCATTTTTTGTTTGTTTGTTCTTGGATTTTATACGAGATTTACATTTCCTCTTTAAGGAACTCTATCATCTTCATGTAGTTGTTTTTAAGGTCTTTTCCTTGTGCTTTAGCTGTGTTGGAATATTCAGAGCCAGCTGTCGTACGAAAGCTGGGTACTCATGAAAACATATTGCCCTTGCTGTTATCTTCTTGTGTTGCCATCTAGGAATCCAGGTTTGGGATGATTATAGGTCTAGGTGCTGATTTCTGGGTTTGTTTTTGTTGGGTGGGTGTTTCCTGATTTCTATTTCCTCTTTGGGTTTCAGGATACCATGATGGCTGCGTGATGCCTGTTGCATTTTCTTGTTCAACTAGTGTCTTCACAAGGAATGCCTGTTGGTGTTGGATGCTGGGATTCAATGATAAGTGGGTCAAGGGAAGTTAGAAGATGATTGTCTATGGGATCCAAAGAAGATATGGGCAGGGGACAACAGAGGCTAGAGCTGGTGATGTGTTGGAGCACTATGGATGAAACATAGGGACTGGGTTCAGGGGAAGAATTGGGGGAGGGTGGTCTGAGGGCAACTTAATTGGCTTTCTGGCAGGCATGGTCTGTGGTTGAATAGTGGTACCTGCCTGAATTGGGGACTGGGATACAGTGATGAGTGGTGGGGAGAGAGACTGGAAGAGAAATGATCTGTGGGACATTTGGCCTGGCAGGGAGTGGGCAAGCTGCAGCTGGTATTCTGTTGCAGCACTACAGAGTAGACTGAAGGATTAATTCTACAGAGGAACAGTGGATACCAATAGTGATCTAATTGGAGCCTTCAACCAGGAGAAAATCATGCCTGGTACTTGAAAGTTACCAAACTAATTAGGCTAGTGATGTAATGGATCTTGGATGAGAACCACAACCACCACTTTATTAAACCCTAAGAACACTGTAAATATTTGTCCTTATAACTACAGATAAGTGTAGTACTCACCCCTCATGGAAGAAACTTCTCTTTTCAGCAGAGAGCCTGTCAGAAATCCACAGCCAATCAAACCATATTAGGGAGCCCAATCCCAATGGATACATCTACAAAAACAATTCTCACATGTAAGACTTAGGGAACATTTTGGAAGAAAGAGCAGAAGGATTGTAAGAGCCAGAGGATCATGGAATTTGCTCTGAGACCATCTTCTAGGAATGTCAGAAACTATAGTCACAAGGTCTCACCAACATGACTACCTAAACATGAGCTAAACAAAGACAACACCAATAGACATGCTGATGTGGATGGGGGAAAGATCAGGAGGCCTCAATTCTATACAAAGAAGTATACACAACTAAGGCATATTTAGAACAGAAGAGGAGGGAAAAAGCACATCCGTTGGTTATCCACCACCAAATCATCGGTGCTGAAACACACATACAAGTAGAATTTTAAGACTAAGCATGTTATAGTTAGGAATGTGTAGATATATACACAATATATGCATGCAACAATAATTAATGAAAATAGAGGCCATGAATTTGAAAAAGCATGGAGGGATATATGGGAGGTTTTGGAGTGAGGATAGGAAGAAAGAAATGATATAATTATATTATAATCACACATAAAAGAAAAAAGTCTACCTTTTCAGTGTTTTAAATGATAATGCCCCTGTAGGTTCAAGTATTTTAGTGTTTTATTCCTAGTTGATGGAACTGTTTAAAGAAGATTAGAAGGGGTTACTTTGTTAGAAGTGTGTCCCAGGGAGTAGATGGGCTTTGATGGGATCATTCTCATTTCTCTCTGTCTCTGTCTCTCTGTCTCTGTCTCTCTGTCTCTGTCTCTCTGTCTCTCTGTCTCTGTTTCTGTCTGTCTCTCTGTCTTTCTGTCTCTGTCTCTGTCTCTGTCTCTCTCTCTCTCTCCTTCCTTTCTTCCCTCCCTCCCTTGTCCCCTCCCTCCATTCCCTTCCCAGTGTGACCTGTCATCTCCTGCTTCAGTACCATGCCTACCTACCCATTTGCTTATTGTCATGTTTCCCATGATGAGGGTCACAGTATCAACCTCTGAAACCTCTTATTGTAATCAAGATCCCAATAAACTCTTTCTTCTATAAATTGTATTGGTCATGGTACCTTCACAGCAATAGAAATGAAACTAATACAGTTCATCACAAGCATGATCAGAAGCCCATTTCCAAGATGATTCTAGATTCTGTTGAATTGATGATTGTCACTAACCATCAGAAACTCTTGAGTTCAGTGTTGTTAAGTATATGCATAGAAGTTTCAAAGAATATAGAAGTCATTTTGGCATTGTTTAAGTTAGGGTACAGAAAAGCTTGGTCTCTGTTAGCAAGTTCAAGGACAAGACATTTCTGCCCCTTTCCACAACAGGGAATACAAAATAATTATTATCACACTAAGTCTTGGGAGCCAAATTATTTGGGCATAACTTCTGCTTGTTCTGATTATCTGTATGACTACGAACAGGATAAACTTTCTGGCCTTCTTTCATCATTTGTAAAACAGAGCTAATCATGGTATGCTACAAATAGTGTATGAGAAAGTGAAGTGATTTAAAAATGGAAAGGATACCAGGGTAGTACCTGGCATATAGTAAACATATAATTAGCAACAGTGATATTATGGCCATTATAATTGTTGTCCTAAAGGAAGAATTAGGAAATTGCTTCTAGTTAGCAAATTTTGGTGGTATCTGGAATATAGCAAACATATAATTAGCAACAATGGTATTATAGCCATTATTATTGTTGCTCTAAAGAGGAATTATGAAATTGCCTTTAGTTAGCAAATTTTGGTGCTGCTTGGTTTTGTAAATGGATTTTCAGGAGGACACAAGCATGTATATTTGCTGCATAATCTCTCTCACAGTTTTCACATTATGAGGGCAGTATTGTTGGTATAGAGACATCATGGCACACAAAGCTGAGCATATTTGATGTCTCATCTTTACAGACTCCTTTTGCAAACCTCTGTTAAGAGAGTTTAAATACTACATACCCATAGACCTTACACATTTCTTCCAATAGTTCATTATGACTTCATAGCAGTTATTTTTATAACTTCTGTGTCTAATTCTTCATTCTAAAAATGTATAATTTCCTGTCTAAACTAGTGGCATTTGTACCATCTTCTCATCTTTCTTCACGAGTGCTCTCGTAGAGATCGCTTTACTAACTTCCCTATTTCTTTATTTAAAGTACTTGTCTCACCCTGGTGATAGAAAACCTAGGAAAGAAATCAGGACTCCTAGATGCAAGCATCACCAACAGAATACAAGAGATAGAAGTGAGAATCTCAGGGGCAGAAGACACCATAGAAAACACTGACACAACAGTCAAAGAAAATGCAAAAAGCAAAAAGCTCCTAACCCAAAGCATCCAGGAAATCCAGGATGCAATGAGAAGACCAAACCTAAGGATAATAGGTATAGAAGGGAGTGAAGACTCCCAATGTAATTGCCCAGTAAATATCTTTAACAAAATTATAGAAGAGATGGCCATGAACATGCAAGAAGCCTATAGAACTCCAAATAGACTGGACCAGAAAAGAAATTCCTCCCTTCACATAATAATAAAAACACCAAATACACTAAACAAAGAATTAATTTTAAAAGCAATAAAGGAAAAAGGTCAAGTAACATATAAAGGCAGGCCTATCAGAATTATACCAGACTTCTTACCAGAGACTATGAAAGCTAGAAGATCCTGGGAAGATGTCACACAGAACCTAAGAGAACACAAATGCCAGCCCAGGCTACTATACTCAGCAAAACTCTCAATTACCATAGATGGAGAAAACAAGATATTCCATGACAAAATGAAATTTACATCGTATCTTTCCACAAATCCAGACTTACAAAGGATAATAGATAGAAAACACCAACATAAGGAGCAAAACTATACCCTAGAAGAAGCAAGAAGGTAATCTTTCAACAAATCCACAGAAACTTAATTCCACCTCGTACAACAAAAACAATAGGAAGTAACAATTACTTTTTCTTAATGTCTTAATGTGAAAATTAATAGTACCAACATATCCTAATCGATTGAATTCGAAAAATATGAGGAATTAGAAATTTGTTGACTGTCATCCAATGGTCTCTCTAATTTGGTAACTGGAGAAATAGGTCCAATATTGAACAATCCATATACACTTTCTGTTTCTGTTCATGTGACAGTGTCTTGCTGTGTACCGCATAATGGTCTTGAAATCATGCTTCTCCTATCTCAGCCTCTCTATTAGTAGTATTGTTTATTTCATGTTCTTACACTATACTATGGTTTTAAGAACAGCTTACATATTTCAAAAATATTTATACAGCCAAAAGAAACATAGACAATTAACTTGGGAGGTGGCTTGTAAGAGAACAACAAAGAGTGAGACTGAATGCTTTGCTTGATATTTGTAACTATTGTGTTAAATAAGAGGGCTTTATAAGTTACTCTTTCTCTGAGATGAATGCTTTTTCAAATTATCACAACCAATGAGCCAGATTCTTACCCACACCTAATGTCTGTGCCACCCTCCAAGCAGAACCATTGTTCATTGAAACAGTTGGCGAATGACTTCATGGATAGACCATCTTAATACCTACACCATTTCTTAAATGAATGTAACCCGTTCTCTGTGGGCTGAGAATAAAGACACTCAAGTCAAATAGCTTTGACCATAGCAGGAAGTTGTATCCAAAATTCGAGCCTACAATTCATTCCTTGGCACAGCAGAACTGTAAACTCTCAGCTTAGCTATGATGGAGCTAAAATCCTTTGGTGATGTAAGGATCATTGAAGTACAGCCTTATTACAATGAAATCCATTGTCTAAAAATTGTTCTTATTGTAGGCTTGTCCCACAGTAAGATCCAAGATTTTAAGCTCTACTAAATACAAAACAAACAAACAAAAACACTTTGTATATTTATGTTCATTTAAAAAATACTAGTAGTGATGTATTATTTTAAAATATACAGTTAATATGTTTGGAGTTATTTAAAATTTATATTGAGAAAAACATGTATTTTCAGTATTGCTGTAGACAAGCATCTACATATGACTGTTAAATTGATTGTTGTTTTATATCAAATAACTTACATAATACTCATTTTTCTTGTTATAATATTTTATAAATTTTAAAGAATATGACAAAAAAAGGTATTGGAGGTATTGAAGTGGGGCTCTGGGGGGGAGTTGGGATACCAAAGGGAAATAAGAATGTGATTTAATTCTATTTACTTAAAATGTTTTTAAATGTTAACAAATTCAGATAAATTGAAATCATGTATCTTTTCTCATCATAATGCAATGAAACTTAAATCAATAAAAAATAAATAAAGAAACACACTAAGTACTTGTCTCATTACTCTTGTAGCCAGTTATCACTGTGGGGCTGTGAATTTTAGCCTATCCAACTAGAACTGTGTCCGACATGCTACCTCTCTGCTGAGGTGTCTCAAACCTGCCTCACTCTTCTTCAAGAGAAGTCCTCACACTGAAATACTGAAATCCAACAAGAGCATCTAGAGTGATGGAAAAGTTACTGTAGGTTACTGATTATTGGTAAACAGGAAGATTCTCAAATGATTACCTCATTTGATCTTTATAAGACACAAATAGAGGTTCCCAAATACAATGATGATCTATTTCTGGATTGGATGTAAATATGTATGTGTGTGGACATGTGAATATACCAACACAGCAACACAGAGCTTTGATGAGAGCAGACAGAAAGCAGTGTAAGTTATTGTAGCTCCCTTGAATTGTGATGAGAACAGAGACATTCAGCTTTTGAGTTTCTGCTGGTGCACCACATATATTACTTTGCAAAAAGAAATTGGTTTGTACTCACCAAGTACAGGGGAATGAGTTTCCCTGTTTTGGCTTCCCCTTTGTACTTGTTGATATGTGCAGAATACCCCAAATGCTGCTGAGAAAGTTCACCAGTATTAATAGCTTACCTTTCTAGGACCAGGAAACCCTGGCAACAGATTTCTTTAGACTTGAATATGGAGTTGATTTAAACCCTTTTCCTCATGGCACTCGCATGAGAGTACCATGGGAATGGGAGAATGGGAGAAGCTTTTATTGTTGTAATAGTTCTTTAGATCCAGTTCATTGCAGTTTGCTTAGTTCAAGTACAAGAAATCAATAACGATAAGCTCTATTTATCCAGCAGTTCACACTGGACAATGAGAACAGGCAGGACATGAAATGTTTGCCATGTAGAACTAGCATTCAGACTTGGAGGTCTCCTACCACAGAAGCTGTGGACTCTAATTTGATGTGGAGTATGCAGGCAGTGGGTGAAAAGGAAAGAAGAAACCAGAAGTTTGCTTTTCAATCTATAGGAAGGCTTTATTTTATATTTACAGCAAATATTTATAGCAAAAGAAGCGGTACAAGAAACATTGAATTTGATTAATGGTCCATGCCAGATATCTGTTCTTATAGACATGAATCTCCACAGCATTTCCCAAATAGCAGCTAAAGCTTGCATGTGTCTTTCACTAATGATTTCCCAGTTCTTGGCATTTCCTTGGATCAGGTTATAATATTTTCTTTGGGCACTTTAATTTCATTGTATTGTTGCTTTTGCATTCTTGTGGTCTATTTAGTTCTTGTGTGAAAGATAAGTTTCAACCCAGGCTGGAGTGTTTGCTGTGTAGTTTCTGCTACAAGCAAAGCCTGGTACCCCGTTCCATCATGTTGTCAGGAGATCACAGGAAGCAGTGAGATTACTTTCTAGATACTCTCTGAAAGCCAATCTGTCTGCTGTATTATAAGAAAGGCTGTCTCATGATATAAAAACTTCTAGGCCATCTATAGACCACTAGATTTCCACAGTTGAGAAAACTGCAATCTATGGGGCTTCTTAGATTCAGATGAGTCCCTCCTATTTAACCTTACTTTTCAATCTAAAGAGAATCAATAGAAACAAATTCCTTATCGGCAAATCTGATACAGGTGGTCTTCCCGTTAAAAACTAATGTTTCTGTAGACAGTATATGTGAAAAGTGATCTAGTTTTTTAAATGAAAAAAAAAAAAGCTCTCAAATGTATTTAATTTTGAATTAAAAAAGCCTAGAATTTAATATCATGTCTTCAGGGAAAAGCTCACAAAGCCTCAGATCTACACAAGGAATGCTAGGCAACTGAGGAAAGCTTGGAGTGGGAGAAAAGCAGCAACAATGGATTGTGAGTTCACGAACTTGAAGGAGGGTAGGAAGGGACAAGAAGGGCGATTTGGAGGAAGAAATGGAAGAAAGAAAGGTTATAGTTATATTATAATGTCAAACATTAAAATAATATATTATGTGGTCATTTATTTCTCTGCAAAAGTTACTCATTTTTTACAACAGGCATTTGAAGATCAGTCTAGGGAAAAGTTTATGATCTTTGCTACCTACAAATCAAGCCAAACACTGTGTGTTGAAAAGAAAGGGATGGAGTGAGAGGAGAGAGGAGGGAGGAATAACATTACTTGCATATATTGTCATGTTATTGTCTGCTGTTTAGTAGGTATGTTTTAATATAAATATCTATTATAAATGAATATGGAAGACCAAATAAACTCATCAGCACAAATGGAAAGGACATGAACAGGTTTTTAAAAATTTAAAACAATTGTGAAATATTTTAACTTTCATATTGGCTAAAAAAAGCCTACCAAAAAGCAGAACAACAAACAACTACAAATCAAACACTAATATATGTCACTCTACTTAAACTGACATATATTAAAGTCAAAAGAACTTGTAATATTATTGGGAATGGATGGGAACAACTGTCTCGAAGACGAATTAAGAAAACCTTTGAAACACTGAATTTACCTGGTTTTACCTGAAAACCTTATTTCCAGAAATCTGTTGGATGAGCGTACCTAACTTGG
Organism: Montemys delectorum; assembly: GCA_019843815.1. Classification (NCBI taxonomy): domain Eukaryota; kingdom Metazoa; phylum Chordata; class Mammalia; order Rodentia; family Muridae; genus Montemys; species Montemys delectorum. The sequence goes on from JADRCD010232154.1 coordinate 27,932, forward strand.
GCAAACAAAGACATTCATAGGAGGATTAGTAAAATGTAGCAACATTCTAGAGCATTCATTTATAGGAACCCCGAAAAACCTTGTTGTATTTCTATAATGGATACATTGGTGTCATTCTTTTAAATGGGCCACCTTCCTGATTCCATGCTCACATGGAATTTAATTTCAAGATACATTGTTAAAAGAACAAAACACATTGTAGGAGAGTACAGCATAGGGTATGGCATATAAATTTAAATTTTCATGGAAAAAATGATAAAAATCTTAACTCTTTATGGAATGGAGAAATTATTTTTCTGTATACGTATTCTTGTGGTTTGACTAAGAATGGCACCATAGGCTCATATTTTTTAAAGCTTTGTCATCAAGGAGTAGCACTATTTCAGAAGGATTAGCAAATATGACATTATTCAGGGTAGGTGTGGTCTTATGGGAGGAAGTGTGTCATTGGGTGTGGGGTTTGAGGTTGCAGAATCCCAAGCCAGACACAATGGCTCTATCTCTCTTTTTCCTGCTGCCTGGCCATCTGGATGAAGATGTCTATCTGCATGCTGCCAAGCTTTCCACCATGATGAAAATAGACTAAATCTCTGAAACTGTAAGCCAGCCACACTAAATGCTTTCCTTCATAAGAGCTGGTAATGGTGTCTCTTCATGCAATTCAACACTGGCTAAGACACATTATTATTATTATTATTATTATTATTATTATTATTATTATTATTTATTATTACTTTGAGATAAGGTTTCACTATGAAGCTCTAGCTGGCCTGAAACTCACTATATACACAGTATGACCTTGAGTTTATCACAGAGATTTGCCTATCTCTGCTTCTGAGCGCTTCTATTAAAGGTTACCTTGTTAGGTTATTTTTACTGTTTAGTTTTTTTCCCACTTTTATCATGATACTAAAATCTAGAGAAGAATGAGTAAAGCATACACAGTTAGAATAGATAATCTGAATGATATAAGTTTGAAGTTAATGTTCTTCTATGAAATGTAGGAAACACACTGATGTTAGTATGTGAAAAAGAAACTATACAAAAAAATGTATAGACTCAGCATCTACCATTTATGTCACTTTCAAATTAGGACATCAAATGAGTTCACTAGCTATTTCCCTCTCCATGTGATAGTTTCCCAACCCCTCACTTTGGGTTAAAACTCACAACTGTCCCTAAAAGGTTAATGGAAGACCACTATAATGTGTGTGACAGAAGGAAGAATTAGAGAAATCTCTTCTTATTATCAAATCCAATCTTTTCTGATTTACATGCATATAATGATTTGTCCAGTTGCTGTTAGCCATTTCTTTCATCCTAATAAAGTCTAATTATTTGTTAAAGTCCTCCTAATATGGACTTAGCATGTGGAGAGTAACTGATTTACCTAACATTCTACTCAAGCTCTTTAAAGGGTGATTGTTTTCCTAAAACAACACTAGTTCATGAGAGTTGCAACATCCCAGTTACTTCTTGGCTTCTGCTTTTCTCCCTATTGTGGTTTACATTGAATTCTTAAGAAGTAGCCATTTATTGAAAGTTCATGACCACACATAAAATACATCATGAATGTGTGCTCTTCCAGAGTTCTTGTTGAGATGAACGCATTTTTAAATGCACTGAAATGAACAGCATATGTAGGCCGAGTTCTTGTCAGTTGTTTTGCATTAAGTTCACCTAGTTTCTGGTCCACAACCTGAAGATACGGTGAGCCTGGGATTTTTTTTTTCCTTCTTTCTTTTTTTTTTTCTTTTTTTTTTTTTTAGATATTTTCTTTATTTACATGTAAATTTTCCCTTTCCCAGGTTCCTCCCCAAAAAACAAACAAACAAACAAACAAAAACAACAAGAACAAACTTCTTTTGCCTCCCCCCTCCCCATGCCTACCACCCCACCCTCTCCCACTTATTGGCCCTGGCATTCCCCTACACTGGGGCACAGAACCTTCACAAGGCCAAGGTCCATTCCTCCTACTGATGATCAAATTTGCAGTCCTCTACTATACACATGCTGCCAGAACATTCAGTCCCACCCTGTATAGTCCTTGATTGGTGGTTGGGTCCCTGGGAGCTCTGAGGGTACTAGTTAGTTCATATTGTTGTTCATCCTAAGGGGCTGCAAACCCTTCAGCTCCATAGAACCTTTCTCTAACTCCTTCATTGGGGACAGTGTACTCAGTTCAATGAATGGCTGTGAGCCTCTACATCTGTATTAGTCAGGTATTGTCAGAGCCTCTCAGGAGATAGCTATATGCTTGTCCTTCCTTCAGTCTCTGCTCCATAGTTAATCTCTGCCACTCCTTCTGTGTGTGTTTGTGTGTCCTTTTTTCTACATATTGTGAGAACAATACAGCCAGAGTATTTAACTTTTACTCTTTATGGTTTCTTTCTTTTATTCAACAACAAATCTTCAATTGAGTATTCCTAGCATTTTCCCTATATCTCCCCCACCTCCTTTCTCATTTGAATTCACTAGTATAGTCAGTAGGGATCATACCTATTTAACATTATTTGGCAAGAAACCTGACATGCGTAATTGGTAAGGATTTTCACAATAAAATGAAATCCCCTCCTATGAAAAAGGCACTGGGAAGTTCTGCTGATTGATTGGGAAAGTAGGGAAAGTGGAGCAGTTTCTCACACTCACTCAAGGGTCATTTTCATCTACCTTTCCAGGACCTTGCTTCAAATTGTTTCAAATTGTTAATGGCAGTCTAGGCGATAATAGATAGCAGAGAAAAAGAGACTGCTCAGGAATAATACCGGGACAGGCGGGGGAGAACCAGTGAGGGAGGAGGGAAGAGAGCCCAGGAAGCAGGTACCCTCTTAAACCTCTGACTAGGTCCAGGGAGGTTGCCAGCTCTCTCTATGCTTGTGGCTTTCCTGTCACTTTCCTGAGTCATGCTGCACTTTCCCATCACCCACAGCTGCATCTTGCAGCTTCTCTGTCTCTGTTACTCTCATGTTGTTTCTCACAGCTCTAGCTTTTTTCACATTTCTAACAACTGTCTTTCCCTGACATCTAATCCTTTGTCCCACAGATTGAACTTTGCAAATCTAGACCACCAACCATCCCAAAGATCATCATTGCATACTGACTGTTCTGATATATTGTTGTTCTAACTAAAAACACAGAGAAGTAAAGTAAGGTATTACAAGCAAGAAAAACACTTTATTGTTTGAACATACTTGAACAGAAATGCCTCTTTTTGTCTTCAAATTGACTGTTTTTCAGAGGCTGTGAAAGCATGCAGAGTCCTGAACAGTTTGGGATTGCACTGTGGGGTGGACAAGAAACAAAGTTTGGAAAGTGTGTTCAGTATGGGTTGAAGAATCAGTGTACTTTCTTTTTTCTTTCTTACGGTTGGGTCATTTGATGATATATGTGCTTAGAGACCAAACATCTGATGTTATTTGAATAACAATGTCTTACAGTACCAGAAGTAAGCAAGTAGACACTCAGAGTCATTTGCCAACAGCAGCCAAAGCTGTAGCCACTGTCAGTAGTATTTTTCATCTATAGGTTTTTATGAAGGAATAAAATAAAAATAATAATCACAAAACCAAAGCGGAGATTATGTCCAATATATGAGCAAAAATAATAATGTTACTTCTTAAAGAAAAATTTCAAGAATCTTTCCCTAATATCTGAAAATATACTTTTACTCTTTTCAGAATTTGTGTTTTCTAAAACCTAGTTGGCCAGAATATTTTCTTCCTGTTTTGAATAGTCAATATAGTATACATGCAGACAGACATTTTATTTTACATAATGACCTCAGTAGAGAGTAAGGTAACCCTGTAATCAAATGTAGGATTTCTACAGTGAAAAAATACATATTAAAAAATAACCATCCCATGGGCAAAAGCCAATCTCTGTCTCTGTGGAACTTGAAGTGGCCACTTCCTATAGTCAGGCAGGGACCCCAGTGGAGGGATAATGACACCAACCCACCCATAAAACTTTCAACTAAAAATTTGTAGTATCCATAAGAAATTAAGTGACAAAGATGGAACAGAGACTGAGGGAATGGCCAATTAATATTGCCCAATTTGAGACCCACCCCATGGAGAAAAACCAGTCCCTGACACTATTAATGATAGTCTGTTACGCTTGCAGACAGGAGCCTAGCTTAACTGTCCTTTTAGAGGTTCCAAACAGCAGCTAATTCAAACAGATGTAGAGATGCACGGCCAAACATTATATGGAGTTCAGGAGTCTTATGGAAGAGTTGGAGGAAGGATGAGGGGACCTACAAGGGAAAATTAACAGAATCGAATAACCTGAAACCTTGTGGGTTCCCAGAGACTGAATCACCAACCAAAGTGTGAACATGAGCTGCACCTACCCCGATCCAGCACATATGTAGTAGATGAGCAGCTTGGTCTTCATGTGTGTTCCTCAACAATTGAAGTGAAGCCTGTCTCTGAATTTGATGCCTGCCTGTGGCTCCTGTTTCGTTAACTGGGCTACCATGTCTGACCTCAGTGGGAGAGGGGCGCATGTTTAGTCCTGCAGTGACTTGATGTTCCAGGGTGGGGTGATACCCAGGAGGAGGAGAAGGGGAGGGGAAAATGGGGGAGAAGAGCTATGGGAGGAATGAACTGAGAAGAGAGGGTGGCCGATACTGAGATGTAAAGTGAATAAACAAATATAATTTAAATGGCCTGCAAATAGTTTCATATAAGTTCAAGTGTTTTTACTATCAAATAGATATGCTGCTAATTAAAGAAAACAAGAAAAAAATTTTTCAGATTTTTTCCCCAGATTTTCAGAGTTTTTATATATTGAATTTATGGATAAGGGGATACAGTTACATTAAATGAATCTAAATAGTATAAAAGCCTTCTTTAATGGCATTCACAAAATTAATTGCCTAGTCTTATTTTCTTCTAACTTAGAGAAAAAGTGTCATTAATGAATTACAGTTCAAGAAAGCACATCAGAAGTCACCAAACAGGAAGCACACCCCACCCCTCATAAGAGCTAAGAGCTAGGAACTATGTAGAGCTGAAAAGCTACGTTGGCAGATTAGAATGGGCTGCTATTTCAGTGAGAAAGTTAAGCTCCAAGCTTCTCAATGAATTAGTGAATTTTAATTGAAATAGTTGATCTTTGACCTTGAGAGTTAAGTTGTAGATAAGACTCAAGGGCTGTGTAGCCATTAGTGATCTTCACCCTGGTTACTGCCCATCTGACATTTTCAGAAATTATCTTGTCATCTGGTACAAAATGATGACTATTTCAATGACTAATGTTGAATTTGGTGTTTCCACTGACCTCATTGATTAAAAGGTATCTGGTACAAGACAGAAATTCATTTTAAATTGGTCTAAAATTTTAACAAGGTACACTGACATAATAATCTGGAATTATAGCAAGTTATGAATAAAAATAGGTCAACTGAGAGAAAAAACCCTCATATGGCCAAGTCACTCTATAAATATGTCTTTTTTTTTTGATAGTTTGGATGTACTAATAATTGATCTTTGATAGTGAATCAAACCCAGAAAACTGCTGTAGAAAGTGTTGTGAAGAGCAGAGGACATGTTTAAGACCCCTGGAGTACAGGAAACATCCGAGGTAACAATGCTTGTGAAATCCCTCTGCCCACATGACAACCTTTAATGAACCCTGTCAATGAAGTCCATGTCCTAGCCAACAGCCTGCATTTCCTACACACAGGCAGTAGACATGCAGTGCTCTTGCCTGTAGGCCACATTTGGATTTTCTCCACAAGCAGGTGCTCACTTTCTGAGGGTCAGCCCTTTGTTTTGTTTCTGTATGAGTGTCTGTCTTACTCTTGTCCATTTTTCCATTCTAAGTATCATAGGATACATAATGTCATCAAATGCTTCTGCACAAATCAGTTTCCCAGGTAGTTGCTGTCTTCCAAGTTTTTCCTCCCTCCCTAAATATTACTATCAGTTTCCATGCTAAACCTGAATAAATTGGATCAGTTTCGATCCTTTTTGTGAAGAAGTTAGGAGAACAGTAGGAGAACTTCAGTGGAATCAGAACCTGTTGGCTTTCCAAGTTACCAATTGTGTAATTTTGGCTGAGCTCCATGACTTCTTCAGAGTTGAGATTTTTCCCTCTGCTGAAGTAGATGATAATTGAATTAAATGACTGCCAAGTCTTGCTTCAGTTTTAAAAGCTTCTTAGGATTTGATTCTTCTTGTCATCCTGGGTGCACTGGCTATTCTTCATGTGAAGAAGCAGATCAGCCTTCACTGAATAGTTCCTTCTCTTCTCTCCAACTGTCGATGACTCGTCCTTCCATGCTAGCTGTTGGTCATTTCTTTCTTGGCATGTCCCCAGGTTTATAATGTGAAGACTGTTTGTACATGTGATTAACATGGAATTAGAGTAGACATGAGGGAATATGTATATTTCTCTGAGCCAGATGCTTGAGAGGTAATGTTTATTTGTGTCAGGCTTATACTTGAGAACTTGGTTAAAAGAGTCATTTATCTGGGAAAGCCATGACTCAATAGGAAACTACATGTTTTGAAGTATTTTCTTAAAATTGTTTCTTCCTCCTTGATACCCAATAGCACAATTTCTTGTAGGAAGAATTTCTGATTCTTCCTACAAGAGTAATTACTGACAGTTGGTAAACACAAATTTAAAAAATAAAAGGGTTAAGGGAAAAGAAACACTTGTAAAAAATACTTTATTCTTTCGAATTACCATAATACTGTGCAGTGAGTAACAGTTCAGAATCTGATGTATGTGATTTGTTTGCATGTGTGCCCACACAATCATAGAACTTGGAAGGAAAATGGGTAAGCCAACTGGAAACAAAAATGTTAGTATTTTGAGAACACCTATTAATAATACTATTCATATAACTTTAAGCAAAACAGATGTATGGTACTAATATAAATAACCCTCAACTAGCATCTGTGACTTTATTTTGTCTAAAAGATAGCACCCAGCATTATCCCAAAAGCATTTATTGAAAAGAGATTGTTTCTAGTTAAGGAATATAGGGGAAATTTCATCTCATTGATGTCCCAGAGAAAAGGTTCACATAAGATTTATGACAAAACCAAACAAAAGCAAAAAAAAAAAAAAAAAAAAAGAAGAAGGTAAAAACATCACCCAAGCTGCTTCTTTTTTAAATTTAATTGCTTTTTACTTATTCCCTTTACATGCCAGATGGAATTTCTAGTGTCTGAATAATTAGCATTATGAAAATTAACATAATCTCACCATTTTAGAATTAGGAATAAAGCAAAAATTATAATCTGAAAATTATTTGAACATGTTAAAAGAGAGAATTTGTGCTTAGGGAACAATAATGCACAGGGTTTTATGTATAGAATTTGGCATTTACAAGTTTCATTAATTTCTGTACTCAGTTTTCCAATCATTGAAATGGGATGTTTACCAACTACTGCACTTGTGTGCTGAAACATGAATGTCATATTTCATATTTCATGACATATTTAATATACCAGTAAATCTTTTAAAAACATGGGCAACAAAAAAGAGTACAACAACCATAATTATTTTTTATTTTTTGTTGATTAAGTAATAAAAATTGTTCATGATTGTGAAAGATAATTTGGAAAAGAAATATGATAGATACTCTCCGGAGCTTACATATATAAGAATACTTCAGTTATTTTATCTTTTTGATTAAAAGAAACTCAGTTTTTGCTAGATCTTTTTTCCTGGATAATTCTCTCTGGGAATTTCCAACAGGCATGAAAGAGTCAGAAAGGGAGTTTTGCTCTGCAGTATTCTACTCTTTCTGTCTTTTGCTTTGGAGCCCAGTGATGCCTGCTTGCTCTCCTACTCTGGAAAAGCCACCACTCAGTCATCTGTAGGCTCCTTGTATCTGCTTATTCTTTGCTGTTTGTAATCTATTGTGCCTTTTGCATCAGTACAAATCATATATATATGATATATATATATGATTACATATAATGATATATATATATATGATTTTATATATATATGGTCCTGTGGCATTGAGCCTTAGGTTGCCTTCATGGTGACTTTGTCTGCATCTCTGTTTCTTTGCTGGCCTCTCCAACATGAACTCAGCTGATTTGATGTCCACAGATACCTGCTGCTGTCAGAAGGAGGATGTACACTTGTGTATTGGAATTCTCTGCCCCCAACTTCTAGAGATGATATAGCCCAGCAAGGATATCACTTTTTTCTTTTCTTTTTGTTCCATTCCTACTAAATCTAGAGTACCAGATGAAGCTAAGTGGTTTCCTGTGGATGTAACTCAACTCCTCCCCAAGAATCTCTAATAGCTCTGTATGTTCACTGTGTTACTTCCTGATGTTGAAGTCATACACAGTCAACCGTAGACTGAAAATATTAAATAAACAGTTCTATAAACAAGCATTCTTAGTTCCAAATTGAAAATTTTTTTCTGTACAACATGATGGTGTATCTCCATCCTGCACTATTATGCTGAACATGAGAGTTCCCCATCTGAATGACAGATCCAGACTATGTGTGCTATCTGCCTGCTGTCCCTTAACAGCCATTTTAGTTATCAGACTGACTGTTGTTGATCTAAAATAGTAGTCTGACATTACCCACAATTGCCACATGGTTCACTACATCTTCTCTCATTACATTGGCTTCATTGCACCTGATATAATCAGCATAAGAATACTAGAGCAAGATATATTAAGAGGCTACATTCACATGTATCAGAGTCAATGTCATGATTGTTGTGTTTTGTTACCTATCTTTTGCTGTGCTCATTTATGAATTAAACTTTATTGAAAGTGAACAGTGCAAATTTTTCTAGAACAGGAGAATAATATGGTTCTTTTACTTGAAGCACACACAGCTATTCTAATCCTGCCCCATCACACACACACACACACACACACACACACACACACACACACACACACACAC
>JADRCD010232155.1:0-11220 GCA_019843815.1 Montemys delectorum
CATGCCTATGGGACATTTTCTTGATTAAAGATTGATGTGGGAGGCCCCAGCCTACTTACTGTAGATAGTTTCACCCCTGGGCAAATGGTCCTGATTAAATAAGAAAGCAAGCTGAGCAAGCCAGTAAGCAGTGTTTCTCCATGGTTCCTGCCTTGAGTTCCTGCCTTGGGTTCTCTGACAGACTGGCTGTAACCTATAAGCCAAGCAAATCCTTTTAGCCCCAGGTTCCTTTAGGTAATGTTGTTTATCACACCAATAGAGAAGCAAATTATGACAGCAGGGCTCATCTTCTGCCTGAACAGAGAGCAAAGGGGGCTTCCCACAGTGTCGCAGCTAGTGGGATCCTTAGTGGTGACTTCTCTCCTTATGACTCAAGGTGGATACCTGGGAAGACAAGAGGCAACTTGGCAGGACTACTGATCAGGAAAATCACTCCCTCTCTGCTCTCTGGCCCAGTGCTGCCCTGAGCCTCTCTTCTACTACCTCAAAAAGGAGCCCTGTCCTGCCTAAACAGCATTCAGGAGGGCTGTCAGATATTCCCCAGGACCATGGTGGCTTCTCTTACAGTGACTCTAGCTCCCTCCCAGCTGCCTGACCTCTGGTCACCTCACACTGTCACAGCCCAGGTGCCATGGTTTAACCTCCAGCTAGGCCTAACACCTCAGGTCAAGGCTCAGCTCTTGACTGTGAGAGCCAAGGTCTTGCGTATGTGAAGCTCCAGCTATGTTTTACAGGCTTGGTTTGGTTTTAAAGGTTTTATGGGTCACCTTCTGTATGTAGACATCTGGGGGCTCTAGCATAATAACCCCCCCCCACACACACACACCAAGAGGGGAGATAAACCCAGCAGATGTCAATCACCTGGGAAGGCCTGAAAGGTGTTGATGGTACCTACTGTGGGGTCGCTACCTGCAGGCCCTAGAATCTGAGAGATTCATTTACTAATTGCAACCAGCCAAGGGAAGAGGGTGCTAGAAAGGGCCAGCAAAAAAAAAAAAAAAAATTCATTGAACCACTATCCGTGAAGAGTGAACTGGGTGTTGGGCCTCAATAGGGTGGGGAAGAGTCCCCAGGGAGAAATGTTTCCGTTGTTAGGGACAGGGGACAGGAAAGAAGCCCAGGCTGGACACTTTCCATGGAAAGCCCCACGTCAACAACCTCGAAAGAGATACTACAGAGGTGAGCTTGTTAGACCCTGAGCTGTCCAGGCAGAGGGGGGAGGAGCCATGTATGCCTGCTTCAACCAAGTCTCTGTCTCTAAGGAGAAAAGCTGAGTTGGGGCAGGGGGAGGAAGTTGAGAACATGATCCCATCTGGCAGGGATGCGGGAGGGCAGAGAGCAGCAGTCCGGGTAGACAGAGCCAAGCATGAATGTTTATTAAATCTGGGTCATAGGACGAGGTCATCGAGATATTTCCTGTTGCCCTACAGACAATTCATTGATTGTCTTGTAGACTTTATAGTCTAAAATAAAACCTCATTCAACCCTTGAGGCAGCAATATGGGGAACCAAGATGGGGGTGGAAGTGGGAGTCAGGTCGCATAGGGTCAAGCAGCTGCTCCACCTCAGACCTGTCCGACCCCCAACACTGGCTTCTTCATGTCTATAGCAGGACAATCACCAGATTGCAAGCCACAATAACCTAAGGCCCTTAGGTTATTACCTTAGCTGGGTGCTGAGGCATGGGGCTGGGATCGCAGCCCAGATGGCTGGGCCATCTCCTACTGACTTAGCTCCACTTTAGTAAACAGAAGACAGTGGACTTCTTGGAAGGAGCAATAACCGTAGAGACCTCATAGTTAGGAAACATGGATGGCAGGCCGGAGCCAGAAAGCCCTGAGTAGGCTCCACAAGGAGTCAGCTCAGCTCTTTGGAGTCCAATGTCTACCACACCTCTCCCACCACCTACCAAAACAGGTCTTTGAAATCCTTCCTGCTCTGCCCCACCCACCTCCGCTTTTACATTTATTTGCATATTTGGCTCTCCCTCTAGAATCCCCTGAGAGCCAAAACCAAAGAGCATCCATTGTCTACTGTCAAAGAAGTCCCTATGGGCCTCCTCCTCTCCTTCCCTGGCTCTGGGCCTGCCTTCTCTCTCGGTCCTGTGATCTTTGGTGTCCATGTCTTCTCTGCATATTCTGTGCTCTCCTCTGCAATTCTTCACCGTTCCCCCAGCCCCAGCCCCACCCCCACTGAGCTGCAGCCTCAGCCCCTTCCCTTTGACTGTGACTTCTGGTTTAACAGCTTGCTGAGTCTAACTCCCACCTGTGGGTTATGCCCATGAAACACCCAGCATTTCAGACCTGCCTATCCTCCACTGTAGCAGCCGGGGCCCTGACCAACACCCCTGCAGTCTCCAGTAAGGTGACTTCACAGCAAGGCTCAACAGAAGAAGGACTTTTAGGCCACCTAAGCCAGCCTCCCGCACAGACCCACTTCACCCTCTCCAGAGGTATTGGCAGGTGGATGGCCGGGTCGAATGCGAGCCCAAGTGGCCTCATCTCCCCCCATCTGACTTGGGGGTGGGAGAGGGGGTGAGGGTAGAAGATGTCTGCCTGGGACAGTAGTCACTCAGGACAGGTTACATGAATGGGCTAAGGGAAAGTCCAAAGGTCTACATGATGGGGGGACGGGAGGGGAGGAGTGAGACTGTATCTGCTGAGACTGCCGGAAGTGATCTTCAAACAGGAGGTCTGTTCCATATGAGAAAAACTCCCAGCTGCTGTCTGCGGGAAAGAAGCACCAAGGCGCTGTTTCTGGTGCTTTCCCCAGGAGGGTATGGTTTGGGCAGAGCCCAGGAGATGTCAGGGACCACCCAGCACGGGCGCTGTGTGCAAAGGCTGGTTTAGATTCTTCTTTAGTGATGTGATAATCTGAGGGAGACCCAAAGGAGGCCTGTTCTAAAACCAAATCCCCAGTACAAGTCCGTCCGTGCTGAGTTACTAGAATCCAGGCCCCTCCTTGCCTTTCACAGCCACACTGGGCTCTCAGGGCTAGGTGACTGCAGTCAGGAGTATAGGTCCCCTAGAAGACTGCTGTGGTTTGGGGTAACCCTATTCACAAGCAAGAGAATAGCCATGTGCGTTATCATACACATACATCTTCTGGTGACGAGCCTAGGCCTCATATGACGGCAAAAATCAAGGAGCATGCCTTAGATCAAGAAATTTGCCCAAAGCCAGGCAATGGTGGCACACACCTTAACCCAGCACTCAGAGGCAGAAGCAGGCAGATCTCTGTTAGTTCAAAGACAGCCTGGTCTACATAGAGAGTTCAAGGACAGCCAAGGCTACATAGTAAGACCCTGTCTCAAAAAACAAAAAAACAAATACAAATAAACAAATACAAAACAAATAAAAGGGGGGAAAAAGCTTGCCCCAGGTCAGATCACACAAGTAGAGGTCAGAACAAGCCCAGGTCTGCACAGCCAGCCTTCAACGCTGCACAGAGTTTCCTTTCACCCCAGGACGGGCTTGAGAAATATTTACTTATTGATTCATGGATAGACTCCACCCACAAGTTCTTCCAAGATCATCTCTTGGGTTGGCAGTCTGCTCTCCCAAATGCCAACTGTATGAACAATATATTGATCATTCCCTGCAATAATTTGTCATCTGGCGATTGCTACTTGGAAAATGCCAGTCTCCCAGAAGGAAGATGACAAGAATTCAGGCTGTTCGAATATTTTTGTTTTAAGGGAGTGGGAGTTTTGAAGCGCCCTGTTACAGCTTGTGTCTCTTCCCCTACTGCTGGGCATGAAGGGAAAGGGACCATCATGCCAGATTCTGGGAGCTGATGAGAGCTGATGAGAGTCTGGCCCTGGGACTCTTTCCCTCCCTCCCCAGCCCTGGAGCCAGCTGGCTGACAGGCATTGAATTGGTATCTCAGGATAGATGCCTGTCAAGTGGTCTTCATGTTGTGACAGTAGGCAATTATGATTTATTTCAAAAGGAATTCGCAATAAACTTAAGCTGAAGGAGGGGGAAAGAAAGATCAGACAATTTAGAATAAAAAAAAAAAAACACACACACTTGAAAGAATTTGGTTGATGGACTTTTAACTGGGAGACAGAGAAGAGAATATTTCGAGGGAAGAAGCACACACATCCACAGAGGACCGAGAAATCCAGCGGTGAGGCTCACTGGCTGCTCTTCCAGCCGACCCAAATTCAATTTCCAGCACCTACATGGCAGCTCACAATTGTCTGTAACTTGAGTTCCAGGTGATCCAACCCCATCACACAGACATACATGCAGGCAAAACAGCAATGCACATAAAATTAAAAATAAAATTATTTAACAACAAAAATTCACTGGGTTAGAGCAGAAGTAAATCGCCCCCGCTTGATTCCAGTGTATGCCCACCCCGGGTCTCTCTCTGCTCAGCGGCTGGTCCCAATACGTCATTCAGTCCTACACCCCCACCTTCCTACCCTCTCTCTCACAAACCACTCATAAACAACTGTAGTGATGCATGGGGAATGTCTCGGTAGAACCTAGATGTTTGCTCCGACAGCAAATGGAGCCTGATTCTCCTTTAGACATTGCACTTAGAAGGGCTGGGGGTGTAACCCCATGGGTGGAGTATGTGCTTAGCACGCATGAAGCCCTAGGTTCAACCCTCAGCACCATTAAAATGGGTGTGGCTGCAGACCACTACAATCCAGTGTTTGGGAGATAGACGAAGGAGCTCGGAGTTTCAAAGTCGTCCTGGGCTCCATAGTGAATTCAAGTTCAACCTGGGCTATGTCAGATCCTGTCTCAAAACTGAATGAATGAATGAATGAATGAATAAATAAATAAATAAATAAATAAATAAATAAATAAATGGAACCGAGAGGATCAGGGGTTCAAAGTCATCCTGGACTCCATAGCAAGTTCAAGTTCAACCTAGGTTGTATGATACCCTGTCTCAAAAATAAATGAATAAATAAATGGAGACAGCTATTCAAGACTCAGACTCATTCTATCTCATTAGTGACGATTGGAACAAGACCAGGTGAGGAGGAATAACCTGTGAAGGCAGCAAGAATGGCATCCAAGAGCCTGGCTTAGACCTGGCTGCGTTCTTTCTAAACACTATGGCTGCTGACAAGTCCGTGTCTCTTCCTCTGTAAAATGAGGAGCATCCTCACCTTGGGGACTGGGAGGGTTGAAGGACATATGGCTGAAGCTGGAGTCTGGTGTCTACTTCATGAGAAGACTTCAGTGAAGAGAGAGAATGGTTCTAACTTGGCACAGGGTGTCATGGCTGCCCCTCCTGAGTCTCACCCCATGTCTGTCTATCTGTGGACATTTCATTCTCTATACCTGGTCTCAGTTTCTCTACTAACCACTTACAAAGGGAGGTCCCTTGCGCCTTTCATCTGTAGATCTGTATGTGGGGTGTGTGTGTGTGTGTGTGTGTGTGGTATGTGTGTGTGTGTGTGTGTGTGTGTGTGTGTGTGTGTGAATAATTCTCTGTTTATTTAGGCCCGAGAAATACAAAGCATTGAGAATCAGAGTATTTTACTGTTAATGCTGGTGGCCAAAGTTCAAATCCTCACCTCTTCCCTACCAGCCAGGTGACCCTGAGCAAATTAACCTTTCTTCATTTTAGCTGGCCTGTCTGTAAATAAGGGAACAACACCTAACAGCTTCTAAGAACCTAGGGTCCCTACAGTTTACATCTAGTTAATGTCAAAGATAACAGAGTAGAGGTTCCCCTTGAAATCAAGCTTGTAACCAGATCATTCCCAGGAATGTCTTTTTCTCAGAAATGTCTTTCTTCATCCCCTAATCCTCTGGCTAACTCCCCAGTTGCCCTTATGTCCCTCTTCAGAAAGACAGTTGTAGAAGGTAATTCATCCCAAATCCAGAATTCTCTTCATAACACAAAGGGTCACTCAGGCTGTGAAAGTGAAACCAAAGAGTAAGTTTAAAAGTGGGGAGATGGCTAAACTGGTAAAGCACTGGCCCAAATTCACCCAATGAACATATGTAAGAAAAATCCCAGACACTAGACAGCAAGATGACGGGGTGTATGCAAAACCTTCTATAGTGCTTGCCTGACTGCCTGAGTTTAAGAACAAACACCTGAGTTGTCCTCTGCTCCCCGAATATACACCACAGCACACTGGTGCTATACACACATACACACACACATACACACACACACACACACACACACACACACATACACACACATATACAATAATAATGATGATGATTTTTAAAGCCAGCTGTGGTAGCGTACAATTGTAATCTCAGCACTGGGAATATGAAGACAAGTAGGCCCTGAGACTCCCTGGCCGGCCAGCCAAGCCTACTTGGAAAGTTCCAGGCCAATAAGGGACTCTGTTTGAAAAAACTAGAACTAGATGCATTTCTCAGGCTCCTGAGAAAAATACCTGAGAGCTCCCCCCTCATACACACATGCACACAAGCACTCAAGCTTTGTCCTATTAGACCTAAGTAGTTCTGGAGAATATAGTGATATACACACTGTTAGACAGTCAGCCCAACTGCTGACAAGAAAGAAGTCCCTGGCATCTAGGAGCCGGGGTGTAGTTACTTCCGTGAGCCCGTTAGTCACACTCTGCCACGAGACAGCCATCTTCCCTTCACTACCTCCATCTAGCCACTCCCCCTGAGGGAATCTCCACAGAGATAGATGAGCAAGGAGGTATGGGTGGTGCAGGCCTGGCTTCTGAGAACCCCCACAGTCTCCCGTCTTCCAGCTAGAAGCCCAGGAGCCAGTGGTGTGATTGGATCAGAGGGTGGGAGCCTGGAGATTCCAGAGTCCATCTGTAAGCTTCTGGACAAGCCCTCAGGCGCAGAAACCAGGTATGTTATCGGCTGAGAACAGGACAGACAACCATCTCTGAGCAAGCCAACTGGAAGGTTCCTCTTCTGTGACATTTTGATCTGTTCAAGTTCTCAGAGGGTTGAAGAGTATCTACCATGTTGAGGATAATCCTCTTTACTTCATCTACTAACTCACGTGTTAATCTCTTCCAGAACCTTCCCCTCAGAAGCACCCAGAGTATTTTATTGTCCCTCTGGGTATCTCTAAGTTCAGTCAACATGACATACAAAGCCATTCTCTGAGTTTAGACAAGAAGCCAAGAGGGCGCTACTTACACACACACACACACACACACACACACACACACACACACACCTCCCCACACACACCTCCAGCCAGTCCAGTCTTCCTCACCCCCCACCATGGTGACTGACCCTGCCTGTCACCTCCCCAAGAGGGGGGTGACAGCTGTCCACCACCCCCAGACCTGAAACAACATACAGGGTGCAGACAGCCCCACTTGGCCGGGCAAGACCCTAACCCCCTTATTTCCCGGGGTCCCTCTGTGATTTCACCATTCCCACCCATATCTGTCCCCACCCCCACTGGCAGAATCAACTTTGAATAATTGTGTGAATTTTTTTTTTTTTCTGTTGAAGACTTATCTGAGTCTCAATTATTTAATGGCCTGGGATTATTTGGAAATAAACAAAACCAGCCATGACAAAGAAGCAGAGAGTGACAAGGGGTGGATACTTGTGTGCATCTCTGCTTTCTTTTTAGTCAGCCTTGGACTGGAGCCCATGGAGTGGCGCAGCCCACGGTTAGGGTGGGTCTCCCCACCTCAATTAGCCTAATCCAGAGAATCCTCACAGATGTGCTCAGAGATTAGCTCTCATGATGATTCTACAGTCTGTCAAATTAACAGTGGAGATCAGCCATCTGCACGAAAGCTTGTAGAGATCATGGCTCGCCACATCAGCAGGCAGCTGGGGATCAGTCACCCATGGATCCAACACACTGAAAAAGCCACACCTGGGCTAAAAGAGTACTTCCTCTTTTTCTTGCTATATTATTGCCTGAACAATACAGGATAACTGCTCCCAGCATCACATTTATATTGTATTAGATACTATACTTTGCCTAGAGACGCTTTGAACTTCAAATCTGTAAGTGGGAGAGAGTGTGCACAGGTTATCTGCAAGTGCTGTGCAATATGATGTTTGAAACTAGAGTGTCCACAGGTTTTAGTATTCAGACTTGGAAAGGGGTCTGGACTGATTCCCCTCATTGTCATTGTGAAGGCTTCTATTGCTATGAAACCACACAAAAAGAAACAAACAAACAAAACCATAAACAACTTGAGGAGGAAAGGATTTATTCCATCTTACAGTTATGGCCAATGGTTCACTAATGAGAGAAGTCAGAGCAGGAACCTGGAGGCAGGAACTGAAGCAGAAGCCATGAAGGAATGCAGCTTACTGGCGTGCTCAACCTCTAGCCCCGGCTGACATTGCTCATATTGGGCCAGGCCTTCCCACATCTATCAAGAAAATACACCACAGGCTTGCCCGCAGGCCAATCTACTAGGAGCATTTTTTTCAGTGGAGATTCCCTCTTCCTAGATGACTCAGGCTTGTGTCACGTCAACATGGAACTAGGCAGCACGTTACAGACACTAACGGGCAACCATACTAACAGGGAAGCATACTCGAAGACAAAGTAATCCGGAGAGGCACAACACTCACCAGACCAGAAGGAACCAACAACCATTTAAGGCACAAGAGTGGAGTTAATTTATGAGGCCTCCATTTTGTCTGTCTCCTACCCTGACAATGGCTTAGGCATTTCCTGGTCAATGCCTTTTACCCCCATTAAACTTTGATCTTATTATCATTATCCTATTTGTTTATTTAGTGGGAGGTCTGTTTGCCATGCTGCTGTTAGATGTGAAGACGAGAATACAACATTTTGGGAGTCATCTCTTTCCTTCCACCACAGCCCACAAACATTGATGTTAAAAACTTTGATTTCTAGCTGGTAAGATTACTTGGGGTGAAATGTCTGAGCTCTGGTGAAGAAGCCTATCATGCATTTTATTGATTGATGATTGATTCTCAATCCCCAGGGCCCACCTACATAGTGGAAGAAGATAATGGACTCTGGTAAGCAGTCCTTCTTCCTCCACATGTGGGCACACACACACACACGCACACACACACACACACACATACACACTTGCTCACATTTATATACACTCACATTTATAACATTAATAATAATGATAGTAATAATAGTGAGGGTAATTTTAAAAATTAAAATCTTTGCTAGATGGTGGTAGCACACGCCTTTAATCCCAGCACTTGGGAGGCAGAAGCAGGCAGATTTCTGAGTTCGAGGCCAGCCTGGTCTACAGAGTGAGTTCCAGGACAGCCAGGGCTACACAGAGAAACCCTGTCTCGAAAAAGCCAAAAAAGGGCTAGTGTCCTGAGTGGACCTTGGGCACAAGCTCTGCAGCCAGTCCCACAACACCCAGAGGAAGTTCCACTCCCAGATGCTCTGAAACTCTCAGGATCAGAGGTGAGGGGGACCCAACATCTGTCCCAACACCGGGAGTAAATGGAACCTGCCCGACGAGGCACACAGGAACTCCACCAGCAGAGTGGCTCGGATTACTTCCGGTCTCTCTGGGCTGGTGTCCTGAGCAGACCTTGGGCACAAGCTCTACAGCCAGTCCCACAACACTCAGAGGAAGCTGCTGCACTCCCAAGTGCTCTAACAAGCCCAAGGTCACAGGATCCCAAAATCACAGGGTCACAGAGATTGCCTGACTCTCAGGAGTTCTGATACAATCAGGATCACAGGAAGGACTGACTCCAGTCAGAATTAGCAAGGGCAGGTAGCCCTAGAGATAGCCAGATGGCGGGGGGCGGGGGGAGCATAAGAAAATAAACAACACAAACCAAGGTTACTTGGCATCATCAGAACCCAATTCTCCCACCATAGCCAGTCCTGTACACACTATCACACTGGAAATGCAAGATTCAGATATAAAAATCACTTATCATGACGATGATACAGGACCTTAAGAAAGACATAAATAGGACCCTCAAAGAAATACAGGAGAACACAGGTCAACAGCTAGAAGCTCTTAAAGAGGAAACACAAAAATCCCTTAAAGAACTACAGGAAAACACAATCAAACAGGTGAATGAAATGAGTAAAGCCATCCAGAATCTAAAAATGGAAATAGAAACAATAAAGAAATCAGAAAGAGAAAAAAACTCTGAAGATACAAAACCTAGGAAAGAAATCAGGAGTCATAGATGCAAGCATCACCAACAGAATACAAGAGATAGAAGAGAGAATCTCAGGGGCAGAAGACACCATAGAAAACATTGACACAACAGTCAAAGAAAATACAAAAAGCAAAAAGCTCCTAACCCAAAACATCCAGGAAATCCAGGATGCAATGAGAAGACCAAACCTAAGGATAATAGGTATAGAAGAGAGTGAAGACTCCCAATGTAATGGACCAGTAAATATCTTTAACAAAATTGTAGAAGAAAACTTCCCTAACCTAAAGAAAGAGATGTCCATGAACATACAAGAAGCCTACAGAACTCCAAATAGACTAGACCAGAAAAGAAATTCCTCCCGTCACATAATAATAAAAACATCAAATGCACTAAACAAAGAAAGATTTTTAAAAGCAGTAAGGGAAAAAAGGCAAGTAACATATAAAGGCAGGCCTATCAGAATTACAGTGGACTTCTCACCAGAGACTATGAAAGCTAGAAGATCCTGGGCAGATGTCATACAGACCCTACAAGAACACAAATGCCAGCCCAGGCTACTATACCCAGCAAAACTCTCAATTACCATAGATGGAAAAAACAAGATATTCTATGACAAAACAAAATTTACACAATATCTTTCCACAAATCCAGCCCTCCAAAGGATAATAGATGGAAAATATCAACATAAGGGGCAAAACTACACCCTAGAAGAAACAAGAAAGTAATCTTTCAACAAATCCACACAAATCTAATTCCACCTCATACAACAAAACAAAACAACAGGAAGTGACAATTATCTTTCCTTAATATCTTAATATGAAAATTAACATTTCCAACATATCCTAAATGACTGAAATCCAAAAATATGAGGAATTAGAAATTTGTTGATTGTCATCCAATGTTCTCTCTAATTTGGTAATTGGAGAAATAGATCCAATACTGTACAATCTATATATACTTTCAGCTTGTTTGTGACAGTGTTTTGCTGTGTACAACATAAGGATCTTGAAATCTTGCTTCTCCTATCTCATCCTCTCTATTAGTAGTATTGTTTATTTCATGTTTTTACACCATACTATGGTTTTCAGAACAGCTTATATATTTCAAAAGTATTTATATACCCAAAAGAAACATA
>JADRCD010232158.1:0-2500 GCA_019843815.1 Montemys delectorum
TTTTATGAGTCATCTAACCTCAAATGTATTTTCACAAACCTCCTGCTAACCTACGATATCCCTAGCTGTTCCTAAGGTAGTGCTGTGGCTTGAGTAGACTCACTGGATGAGAAAATTTGTGTCATTTTTAATTCTCATTAAACTGTATGCTTTAAAACTTAACATTGGAGATTTCTAGAGAGGTGGCTTGGGGATTAAGAGTGCATACCACTCTTGAAGAAAGCTGGAGACTGGATCCCCACACCCCTATCAAGAAGCTCACTACTCTCTGTAACTCTGTCTCCTGAGAGACAGGCCCAATGCCCTCTTCTGGTCACTGTGGGCATAGCATACATTCATGGTGGGACCCATACATTCATACAACTACTCTCACATCTAAGAAGGGAAAAGGAACAATTAGTAAACATTGTAAAACTGAGGTGATACTGAAGTGATGGGCAATATGAGTCGGGAAAACTTTAAACAGGTTAGAATTGCTTTTCCATGTAAAATTGATAATTGGATTTACCATATTTTATACTACTTCTCAGTAGGTTATACCAGTTCTCTGCAATCAATTTTTCCTTCATATTATTATTTGGCTATGAACTAACTAGTACCCTCAGAGCTCCCAGGGACCCAATCGCCAACCAAGGACTATACATGGTGGGACTGATTGTTTTGGCAGCATGTGTATAGTAGAGGATTGCAAAGCTCATCATCAATAGGAGGAGAGGTCCTCGGCCCTGTGAAGGTTCTGTGCCCCAGTGTAGGGGAATGCCAGGGCCAATAAGTGGGAGAGGGTAGGGTGGCAGGCATGGGGATGGGGGAGGCAACAGGAGTTTGTTCTTGTTGTTTTTGTTTGTTTATTTGTTTGTTTGTTTTTTGGAGGGGAAACTGGGAAAGGAGAAATTTACATGTAAATAAAGAAAATACCTAATTTAAAAAAATAGTGATAAAAAATGATTAAAAGAGGAGCAATGAGCACTTTAATGACAAAAAGAGCAAATAATTACGAAATCTGCCTTTTGTGCATACAAGCTCAAATCCCCGATCTCCAGTTCCCTAGCCAGGTGTACGATGCTGTGAGCCTTCATGCACACTCCAGCCCCATATCCCCTCATCCCTACTTCCTGCCTTCAGAGAATGGGTAAAAAATAAACTGAAGTAATACATGCAAGTAACTTATCCGAATGTTTGGCACCCATTAAGGATTCAATTTCAGCCTCTTAATTTTCTTAATAGCTAAATTAGAAACCATTGTAATTAGGTTATGACGTCACATGTTATGTCAAATTGGTGTCAGTGACTGACAAGAGAGCCCACCTGTATCTCTTCTGGGCATCCACTATCCACCCAATCTTGCCGATGGCGGTCAAATCCACTGGAGCATCTTCAAAGGAGACCCCATTTTGGTCGAAGAGAGGATGCGTATCATGGAAAGAGAGGAACAGGAAGAAAAAGACAATTCTCAGATCTTTCCGTATAGAGCAACACCAACTATCTGCCGATGAACTGAGTACTGGAGACAGAGTGTACCAACTGTAGGGTGACATCACTCATTCACGCTTCCACAGTCAACATCGTAGGAGAAAATTTCTTCAAACCAGTGGTCCTCAACCTTCCTAATGCCGTAACCCTTTAATACAGTTCTGGATGTTTCTTGTGACCCCCAACCAAAATTATATTGTATTGCTACTTCCTATCTGTAAGTTTGCCTCTGTTATGAATCATAATGTGAGTTTATGATATGCAGGATATCTGATGTATTATGACCCTGTGAAAAGGTCATTGGTCCCCAAAAGCAGTCACAACTCACAGGTTAAGAACCACTGCACTGAAACTGTAACTAGTCTGGTGGCCGTTAAACCTCAGTAAACTCTATACCCAACTAGGGCTATAGGTGCACATGTGACTACACCCAGCATTCATCAAGATTTTGGGGGATTTGAACACAGACACTTAAGATTATGTAGCAAGCGTTCTTACATACCAAGCCATCTACACAGCCTTATTTACTCATAATAGTTAAATTTGATTGAGTTAACTTTGAATTTAAGTCAGAATGTTGTACAGATTATAGTCAATATATCTGACTTATACTATCTTTTTGTATAGAAGTTCAAACTACTTTTGACAGTAAATTGGTATTATTGATATTTATACTTCTTAATTTTAATAATTGAATATATATTTATAGTTAAGAATATGGTGGCTGATTTTAATCTAA
Organism: Montemys delectorum; assembly: GCA_019843815.1. Lineage (NCBI taxonomy): Eukaryota > Metazoa > Chordata > Mammalia > Rodentia > Muridae > Montemys > Montemys delectorum. The sequence goes on from JADRCD010232158.1 coordinate 2,210, forward strand.
TAGGAATTTATTTGCTTTACGAAATGAATATGTCATCCCATTCTTATTTAATATTTTGCACAGTTCTTATGGTTTTAATTTGCAACCTTCTTTTGCTCCTCATTTGTTTTGCAGTGAGTTCACTTGATGGTTTTTGTCTAAGAATCCTCACCAGAGACAAAGCTCTGCCTGGAAACGCATACTTTAATTCAAATGGAATGTGAAAACAGCCTTCTTGTCAACAAGACAGACTATATTTATCATTCCCCCCGACTGACCCACTGAAAGATTGATCCATTACATTCTGGCTGC
>JADRCD010232158.1:7500-11883 GCA_019843815.1 Montemys delectorum
ATATTATTTAACACAGGAGAAATATTATTTAAAATCATTTCTGTGTATATTTCTCAAGCTAGATTTTTTCAAAAATTTTCTAACTTTTTTCTTCCCTCAAATTGCATGACACATAGACATGTTTTCTATTTCATACTAATCTTTCTTCCTTTTTGATGATGCAGTCTACTGAGTAGTTGATGCCATGTCCCCCTCCCTTCCCAACTGAGAACCTAAATTCAAAAACATTGTTCAGTAAGCACTTTAAAATGTAAAAGACATGTATTACCTCATAAGCATTCCATGAAGTCTTTTGAATAGCCATTTCACTAAAAATTTACAGAAAAGGGGGAGGGTATGGTGGTGCATGCCCTTAGTCTCTGTACTTGGGAAGCAGAGGCAGAAGGGTGCTTGTGATTTCTAGGACAGCCTGGTCTACACGGAGAGGTCCAGGACAGCCAGAGCTATATAGACATGGTGAGACTATGTCAACACAAAACAAAACAAGGCACAATAAAACAACAGATTTACAGAGAAACTAAGAGTGAGCATGCCCTATAGCTAACATAGTTAACTTCGTACTTATACTTAGTGTTTAAAGCATCTTACTGATAACCTCACTTTTTCCTCATGTAACAATGAAGGCATTATTTTCATGACTATAACCTCTTAAGAAATAATTGTTGATATCAGGATATACTTCATTATATGGCTTCATAAAATTATTTCAAGTATAGGTGAAAATACCTCTGTCATTGTCTCTACTTTAAATCGTGTTCTGTTTGTGTGTTTTTCAGTTTGGGGAACTGACCTAGATATATGCAAGTGCTCAACTGAACTCGCGATGAAATTCTACCATTATAAATATATGCTGTACCCCTCTGAATTGAGGTAAATTGCTATATGGCATGTGATTACATATACAACTAATATTTTACCCAATTTATTCAATAATTTTTGCATTGATATGAACTAGGACTTGAAAACTGGTATTTCACCTATTTGTAATTTGCTGTTTAATATAAAACATGAATTCCATAGAGCAATATATGATTTTCCATACTAAATACCTCAATATTTCAATTATTCTGTATAGGTTATTCTCTATAATTGAGTTTATTCTGTTATAAACCAGAAATTGAGACCAGCATTTTAAAAGTATATATTTCTTTAAAATAGATAAGACATGTCATGCACAGAGTCATGTACAGAGCTTGTCTACTGCTTACATTTCTTATCATGATCTTATTTTGCTTTTCCTGGACAGTTTCATTTCTTCATTGCTTTTATTTTTATAATCACACTTTGATCTTTCAAATAATAGCTTCCATGCGCATTTGACAGAATTTATGTGGAAATAATTGAAGACAGTATATTCTAACTTTCCAGACATTAGAGTGTATTCAAGGGTTGGTCTAAGCACCTCATCAAAGGTTGATTGTTTCCTTTACGTAGATTCTACACATTAGGTTTGTCAGAGACTATTTTGTCTCGTTTTGCTTTTATTTGGGTTTTAGCATTGCATTGTCTCAGTGGCTATTTCTAATCCAGAGAGCTAGTGATTTGTGTAATTGTTTAATAAATGGGTCCTTTACTTACAAATCAGAGCTTGTTTCTCTTTCTAATAATCATATCTCTTGTTTATGTGCTTTTCACTGTGGATTAACTAGAAATGTCACCTAGTATCAGGTCTCACAGTCTTGGTTTATTTCCTGTTTTAATGAGAATGCCACTGAGGCTGCAACAGTATGTTTTATGTTGAGAATTAATATTTATTCGTACATTTAATTAGTATTCTACTTCAGCTGGGTAATAATTTTTACTTAGCAAAAAACATGCTGTTCTTATCCCTAAAACTTTCCCCCCAAACTTTCAAGATACCAAATGATCTTCAGTCCCAGTGCTGTGTTTTTATTTAAATATTTCCCCTCTTTCTTTCTTTGGAAGTAAATTTTTGCTTTTGTATCCCAAGTTGCCCTTAAACGTGCCATCCTTCTGCCTTGGCCTTCCCAAGTGCTGAGGTTATAGACATGAACCACCGTGCCTGTCACTTCAATCAAATGGCTTATAGGAAACAATATTTGTAGTCATGTGATAAAAGTATTATATGACTATGCTTTAATTTTAGTTTTTAGTTAGGTTTGAATTTTAACTACCGAGATATGAAAATTCAAAGCTAATAAATAAATGAACTATGAGTAACCATAGCTAATATTATATATTATGAGGAAAGTTGAATGTCTTTAGGAAAAAATAAGATAGGACAGCCTTCAGTACTACCAAACTATGTGAATTGGTACTGACTTATAAAGGTAAGGGGAAACTAGAATCCAAGAAAGTCAATATTTGAAACACTCAGTCATTGACTGCTTCATGCCTTGGGGTCTGCTTTACAAGAGAACAAAGTAAATATCAACTCAAAGCTGGACTGTTAAAACAGACAAACAAACAAACAACACCAGCTACACCAGATTAAGAACAATCACTGAAAAGTTAAAACTAATTCTCTTCCAAGACAGGAAAGGCATATGTTGTGTTGCTGGAGAGTTGGGAAAGTAACGATTTAATAAACAGTAAGTTAAAGTTAGAAACCATGAGCACATCAGTCACTACAGCTCTTAACTCCCAAGCTGTGTGACTCGAGTGGAACTCCCAGGGCCCATGTGTGCTTGGTGTGGAAGCACACGCCTGAAATTTCAGTCATGGTGACAGGAGAGGTGGAGATGAGGGGATTTCTGGATGCCGTGACCAGCTAGTCTAGGTCACTTGGCAACATTTCAGGCCAATACAAGACACAGCAATGTTGAAATTGTCATCTGCCTTCCACATGCATATGCACACATGTGCAGCAACACCCACCCATGTCACACATATATACGTGTGTACACACATACAATTGTATACACACACATCTACACACAATTGTACACACACATGTACGTACACACACACACACACACACACACACACACACACACAGAAGCAACCCTAAGCATCCATAAGGATTAAATGTACAAAAGTATGCTATACTTTTTAGTCTAATGTGAAGTATAAGCTACTGTGCTAATGAAATAAAAGTTGCATATATTTCTACTTTTGGATCTCAAGAATTACTATCTATTACCAAATGAGATCACACAATTAAGGCCATTATCAATATAGTCAATATAGTTATCTCCAGGAAGAAGAGGTTCTGGAGATGCATTAAGGTTTATGTTGGAACTTAGATGAGACTTAAACTCTAAAACACTCCTCTAAAATAATAAAGTATGTTTCCACTGATGTTTTTCAAACTCTTTCATAAACTTCCTTCTGAGATCTCTAGCAACTGGTTGCTTCCCCCCCCGCCCCCGCTCTGAAGGACCCATGCACTACTCTCATCTTCTATAAGAATGCCTAAATTGTTCTTCCAGGAAGAATGCCTCTTGATCCTAGAAAAATCCTTCACTCCATTCCAGTCCATATTGAAGGTCACAGCATACAGCTGGAGGGCAGGAAATTTATTATCTGATGAAAATTTTTAAATTAGAAATATGAACATAAAATTTGAGTTTACTCGTTGCAGTTACCATTTAAAAATTAAGTTGGTTACTTCAGCATTATGAAGAAAACATTTTTTTTGGTAATTTATCTAAAATATTACTTTTTAAATAAGCATACTCTAGAAAGGTTTGTTAGTAATTTAAAACTATTTATGAAATATTTTCAATTTAGAAGGAACTATCTTAGCTTTTCGTGGCTTAATGATGATCAGAAGCTGAATATATTTATTGAGAAATAGTTTGATCTCATTTAAAAGCTTTATTACATTTCTTCAGACTACATATACATAAGTAAATTGTTACATAATATTTACATGTGCTTCTAGATGTACATATATAGGTAGGCACATAGAAGTGGAGGTCAGAGGACAACCATAGATATTGTTCCTCGGGAGCTATCTATTTTGGGTTTTGAGACATGGCAACTCACTAGCCTAGAACCCATCCAACAGGCTTGTCTGGCTAGGTCAGGGAGCTCCAGGGATTCCCCTGTCTATGCCACCTCAGTGCTAGGATGACAAGAGTGTGCCAGCATGCATTATACTTCTAAGTAGGTTTGGGGGGTTAAACCCAGGTCCTCATGCTTACCAAAGAGAACTTTCTTAGCTGAATTGTCTCCCCATCCCAAAGAACATATATTTCTACTTTAGAAAAGAAAAAATATATTAATTATTGTATTACACCTAAGTAAATTTATCACTTTTGTAGCCTTAAGGCTAAATGCTTATAAAATGTGTGAATTATAGTATATTTCTTAAAAAGAATATTGCTATTTGTCTACTTGACTAAATGCACAATGTGTAGAATCCTGCTTGGCAGTGGCATGCTAGCATAGCCTGAAGAAATGAGGTACAATATAAAA
>JADRCD010232159.1:0-19272 GCA_019843815.1 Montemys delectorum
TGTGTGTGTGTGTGTGTTTGAATTTTAAACTTTTCTAGTGCTGCTATTATACTATCAATGCTATGTAGAATAAAATTAAGAACTGGGAAGTCTCTGCGCTCCATGTGTTCCCTCATTTACATTATTTATCATTCCAACTATCAATGCCTAAAACTCTAAATTTGTTTCATTGTTATCTAGTGATGATCTAGTGATGAGGTGATCAATATCCATGACATTTCCACTGAATTAGAAGATCCATATTTTGATAGTTCTAATTAAATTCAATCCCTGGGTCTAGGTTAGCTTTCATAATCGAGTCTGTGTAAGCTAGTCTTTGTATCTGATTTAAGTGGAATTAGAATCACCATGGAAAGATATCTTTAGATATATCTTCAAGGATATTTCCAGAAATGTTTAACTGAGGAGAGAAAAACCATGCTGAATGTGGATGATAATATTTCATGGACTTAGGTCCCAGGATTGAATAGAAGGAAATGTGTAAATGGATTCCTGACTGCAGATACAATGTGGCTAGTCATTTCTCCTCATTCTCTTGCTGCCATTCCTTCCATGCCATAATGAACTGTGTCTACTCAAACTTAGAGCAAAAATAAGTCTTTTTTCTTTAACTTACTTCTTTTGGGATGTTTGGTTACAGAAAGAGGAAAGTAATTAGTTTTCTATTTCTGGAATCACAATCCCTACTACTTTGATATTTGACTATGTATTCCCAGGAAGGAATAGACTACTATGTCTATGTTCTGAGCTCCTGAAAGTTGAATTGAGAGTCTATGCTCTCTGAATATGTTTAGTCATCTGAGTCAAAATATAAAGATAACAGGGGCTAGAGAGATGGCTCAACAGTTAAAGAACACTGATTGCTCTTCACAGGACTCAGGTTCAATTCCCAGAGTCTATACACCACCAGCTCACAACTGTTTGTAAGTACAGTTCCAAAAGGGCCAACACCCTCTTTGGGCCTCCAAGAGCACCAAGAATACATATGATACTCAGACATAAATGAAGACAAAATACCCATTGACATAAAATTTTAACTTATAAAAAATGATTCAAGTTAGATTCTTGAGATACAATCCTAAAATAAGAGTTTATAGAATTTGGAGTAACTTAGACTGGAAAGGATGGTCTATTTTGAGGTTAATAAAAACTGTCTTAGAGCCATATTACCAACTTATATGCAAATGAATTATCAACTTCATTGTAGAAAGTATAGAGTGAGAATGAGAAGAGAAAGGAATGTGGAAACTTGGAGACAGAGATGAGGGAAAGTAAAAGCCAGTGACTGATAGTGCATCCACAAAACTCTACTGAGAACAAAGACTCAGGACAAAAAAAGTAGTGTTTTACTATCATTACCCTATGACCAGGGATACATTGCCACACAAAACTGATTTGAGTTGGTTCTTCTTTTATGTAAATACATAAGATGAGATTGTAAAAGTTATGTAGGAAATCAAAGGTAGAAATTATTTTGATGTTGAGGCTGGTTAGATTTCTTAGATTAAGCAATATTATCCATAAAAGAAAATAAGTGATAACTTGGAAATTCTCATTTTATTTTTATCAAAATCTCTCAGTAAGTGAATAAAGAGATAGTCATTATTCAAGCAAAATTCAGTAAATCAAATATTTAACTTACCTATAGCACATATTTAATGAATATTTTATCTATTACTTAAATATGTTGGGTAAGTCTTTATTTCATACTTTCATTGATTTGAGGAATGTCCAGTAAAACAACTTCTAGGAGTTTCTGCAAGTCATGTCCAACAATCATTAGATCAAGAGGGCTCAAACCTAATCAACAATTTAATCTATTGATAGACTTAAAATTACAGAAGACTATTTTCAGGGGCTGCAACTGTGGGAGGTGGGACACTGGGGCACAGGTGGAGGGAGGGGCTGGAATGGAGGTGGGGCAGGAGGCAGAGGGAGAAGCTGGAACTAGGAGCAGTTCAGTGCACAGGAAGAGGGAGTTGGCCACTGACAGCATTTCTGTTAAGCTTATACCTTATTCAAACTTCATCTGCTTTAGTTTTTCTTAGACATTTTAACTTAAATAGCTTTCTTCCATTTGACCCTTACAATCATAAGGGAGTAATTTCACTGGATCCATGAGCCAAATCAAAGCAAACAAAAAAAAATTTTTTTTTCACTTAAATTGTTCTGCAGCTATTTTTCACAACAATGAAAAAAATACTTAACACTTCAATAAGCTGTATATAAAAGTGGAGGGCGAGAGATGCCAGGAAGATAGCAGAGCAGTAAAAGCCATGCTGCCTACCAAGATTCTCAGAATCCACATAATGGAAAAAGAACCATGACTCACTTGGTTGTGTTCTGACCTCTGGATATACAACATGATGCATATGTGGACATACATACACACATATACATACCCACACATGCATGCACAAAGTTAGCTGAATACAAATACATATACATATGCACACCCATACACATATAGACAAATACATACGTGCACATACATATATACATACATGTACATACATACACATATATGTACATCTACCTGTGCACATTCACACAGACATACACACAAATACATAGATATAGACACATATATACACATAAAGAGATAAATGCATATATAAACAAAAATAAGAAATATAGGAACATAATTTGTGAGCTTTTTTAACTATAAACAATTACAAACACCATGTAAGCAATCAGCTCTAATACTATTTGCAGTTTTTCATAACATTAAAATAAGCCTTGAATGTAACCACAGTGTCACTTCTACATACTTACATATGTCAAATAAAATATGATTCCAAGTTTCCTAAACTACTGGTTATGCCGTCTTTAAATATTTATAATAAACAACATATTGGAAGAACATAGTACTCAAAACAAGAAGCAGAACGACTTAGTAATGGAAAAAGTAAGACATTAAATGAGGAAGATGAATAAAAAAGAAAGATTTGAACAGCCATCAATGATTTTCATTGAGACATTATAATAAAATTGCTTGTATTATGTTTAGACAATGGTGATAGACAAAGTATATCTGATAATTATGTAGAATTGATTTAATATATGGTAAGATGGGCTCTAAGGCATAAAATATAATACCTTAATAAAAAGTTTTGAATGTATTAGTGAATAGAGTAAATAGTAGTAGAATCTACATCCATTTAACTCTAAATCATGTTTCCTTCATACTCCCACTCAACAATTCCCATCTGTCATCATCCCAGAGAAAATTTGTTTCCACATATGTACATGTTTGAACTTCAGAAGCTGAGAATAGTAATAACATGGGGATTATCATTAATATCTAGTAATTGCTAACATTTTTATAGTACTTACTAATGGTCAGGGAGTTTCCAATTAATCTAAAATATGTTATGAGAATTTTGTTTAATCTTAACAATAACATTAACTCAGGCATAGAGAAGTCAAGCATCATGATAGCAAATGGCAGAACCCAGGCTTGATATATGAGTGACCTTATTCTATTGTCTTCAATAAATGTCACTGAGATGTATGGACTTACAAGCCCATGTAGTAGTGACTACATATTAGCATATAGTTAAACTAATAAGATTTTATTTACAGTTTAAAATTTGTCTCTGTAACAAACAGCCTTTATGATAAAAACTTGTAAATCTCCACTGGTCTGACAAGCTTTCAGACCTGGTTTAGCCATTAAGTTTTATTTAGTCTTGCAAAATGTTTATGTATTAAGACTTGTAATGTATATCTTGGATAGCTGACCATAAGAGAGACACATATGTGGTTAACCTCTCCACTTCACCAAGCCAGTCACCACACATTTGAGGGTGTTAAGAGAAATTTACATCTTCAAAATTATTGCTCTATAGTAAGCTAAAAAAAAAAAAAGTAGTTATGGTACTAAATTTGGTAGTGTTTTCCCATGTAGAATTATTATAACAATACATAATTGACAGAATAACCAACATGATGTTTTCTGTATGAGCCTGAAATGAGGTTAGGCACATTAAGTCTCTGGATCTTATAGTAATAAAACTTGGTGCTGTAATTTTGGACTCTTCAAGGAAAAGATGTCTGTCATGAGTGGAAACAAAAGGATGAGCCGCTTCCAATTGCTACACTGAAGCATAAATGTATATATGTTTTCATGTGTTTTATGGTCCTTCTAAAATTTGGTTAGAGAGACAACTCATTTTACTTTAGGAATAATAGGAAAAAAAGAATAACAGCAAATTAAATATCTGATTCTTGCACTTGTTTGCACTTGTACTGACTGATGTGTTTCTTGAAACTGAGTGCTTTGAATGGATGTCTGAAGAATTACCAATGCTTAGTGAAGGTAATATTTTATGGAAATATCAAAATATTACACTGTAACAATAATAGATACAGTTATTATAAGTTAAGCAAATCAAGATTTTTTTGAATATTTAAAGGAAAGGCTAGCTACAATGAATTGATCACTGCATATCAAGTTCTCATATTCCATAACTTATGTACATATATAATTAAGGTAATAATAAAAAGTTTACAAGCAAATAAGGCAAACTGGCACCCTTTCTAAAATTTAACCAAAGAAATTAATTTTATCTTTTTTGCCAGTTGGTGTTCTTGATATAACACACAGTTTCTTTAAAATATACAGTTAATAGAAAAATGATGTTCATGTGATAGATAGATAGATAGATAGATAGATAGATAGATAGTCACATGTCTACCTTATTTCCATCATGTATTAAGGAGCACAGCCTAGGTTTTGGGAAACAAAGAAATGACATTATATTAATTAAGTACAATATTTCCTTTTGGAGCTACAAGTCATTCACCTATAGTTTTAACTCCAGAAAAGTGTGTTTATTTTTTTAAGTTTAATACTTGTATACAAACTAACATTATGATTGCCAAAAAATTATATTTAGGAATGTATATGTATACACATATATGAATGTGATAACAATACAAAGAGAGGCTGTATGTATGAAGGAGAGAGGAGAGGGGTATTATAAGAGTATTTCAAGGAAGGAGAGAGAAGAGAGAAATATTATAATTATATTATAATTTCTAAAAAGAAAAGTTTTGTACTTGCACAGATGTCAGGATATAGAACAAAGCCTGTTTATTGTTAGTTCCTCACACACACCAGAGAACATGATGTGCTTTTGTTCCCATAAGTTGAATATGAACTGCACAAAAGAAAATGAAGTTTCTTAGCTCAGTATTTAGAAGCTGTTCTATTTATTGGCAATAAATATCCAAAGTAATCATAAAACAAATGCCCTGTCAGCAAACATAGCAAAACAGAAAACAGAAACAATAGGAAAACCAACTGACATCATCAAGTTCCGAACATTTTTAAAGAGTAGGTAGATAAATGGCATCATGAATCCTGATGTATTGCTAGGCTTCATTGGTAGCTAGCCATAGTTGTTGGTGAATTGTGCTCAATGGGTTATTCAGCCATTATCTGACCTTTCCCTTGCTCTAGACCTTGAGGAGCAATGATGCTTCCAGTCAATGAAGATCAGACCCAGATGCAGTGGGTCAGAAAAACATACATTAAAAAAAATATCACACAGCTATCTTTGTGTACTGCATACAGTATTGTGTTGAATGAATGAGTTTAAGGTTTATCTGAACTCCATAAAGTTTTTCCACTCTTTTGAAATTATGGTGAAACCTGATGAAGCAACAGAACTACTCAGTGTATATCTATAACAGAGCTCTGAAAATGTTTATACTTTGCAGCAATGAAATAAGAAAATCAATTATTTTCTGCCAGATTCCAGCTTTTATAAGTCCCACAATATTTCAATTTTTTTAGAGGATTAAATATATATGACCAATATATACTTTAGTGCCAACACTTGAAATTACACAAAATAATAATATTATTATTAGTTGATATTATCAAGATGGCTACTAATAAAGTATGCAAAGAATCTTCCCAAGTTGACATAGCTTAAACAATGGACCCACATGATGAATTCATAAAGATTTTTTTGGATTGATGAATAATTTTTATGATTTCTCTGGATTTGTATCTTCTGATTTAACTGTCAATCTTGGTTGTACCTCTTTTAAATGTGTATGTTGATTCTGAGGTCCTGTCTAGACTGGGTTTTAAAATACATTTTTTATCTTGATCCTCTTTGCTCCAGTCCTGGAACTCTCATGTCCTCATTCCAGGCTGTACTAGACATTAGGCTCAGGTCTGTAGGGAAGAAGCTCTAAGCCCTATCAGGAGAATAACATACTGATAAGCAAACCTACTAACAGAGTTCCTGTTCAAAGATTATATCAAACACAGAGAACAAAGAATTGGTTACTAGTACTAATACACAAACCACATTCCAAGAATATTTTACTGGAGCAATGTAAACAGCTATTTCAAGGATTGACTGTAGATTTTGAGTTTCTTCTATACCAATAAAATTCTACTTTCAAATCCAGATGTGAGGATGAACCTAAGATTAAGCAAGACCCTATATCACCTTGTATTCTAACCTATGTGCATTCATATATAAAATAGAAAGAGTATGCCTGTCTACTACAACGCATGTGGTACAGTGCATATAAAAGATCTGCATCCGAACTAGCTTCATTTCCTCACAGCGTGGATTACCTTACAATGGTCTGTACACTGTATTTACTTTTATCTCCATGTACTAGTTCCTGGGTCTCTTTAACAAATTGGAGGATTTCTTGAATATAGGATACTCTTTTGTTCACTGATTTCAATAAACTGGAGTTTGGCACATATGTAGGAATGAAACATTGGTCAAATGAACTAATACACTAAGATGTTATTATTTATCTTTGTCAAGATATTATCTATTTCAGGTGACAAATTATACTTCTACAGAAGCCTTATAGAGATAAAGCTAATTTAAACTTTGGTTACAGTGGGAATCTTAGACCCAGTCTCAGCGAAACTAATATCTGAACACATCAACTCCAAAGTAACCTTCAAAACACATGAATTAAACAATGAGTCCACTAAAAGCTGTCAGTCAGAGTAAAGCAGGAAAAAGAAAGAGGGAGTTTTCAGGCCCAGATTCCTTTATTCTATGTTCAAAATCAATAATTGCATAGACACATGATCTTAGTTTTTAATTGTCATAAATGCAGCAGCATTTGCATAAAAAAATTCTACACTAGATCAGTAAGACCAGTGGAATCAGTCATTTCCATCTGGCTCCTTTGGCTGCACATAACCTCATCTGAAGGAAAATGGGATATGAAAGTAGCATACATGATTGCCCCAACCACCTCAGGAATTGGGTTTTGAATTATTTGTACTTGGGTCTCAATTTACATGAAAATATGACCCAATGAAGTTTTCACAGGAAACAATAAAACACTCAATTTCAGTGTTTTGGATTCATTCAATGAGAACAACAGAAAGGAGATACTTACATACTCCATTCATGCATCCAACCATCCACGTCTAAAAAATTAGAGACAACTACAGATAGACTTGGCAATACATAGCTTAGAAGTAATAAAAAAAATGACTTGTAGAAAAAAAAAACATGACACGTTTGAAATATCATGATGATAGTTCATTTGATCAATAAAGAGGAAGAAAAGAGTACAGCAGCATAAAGGATGCCATGGTCACATGGTATATCAGACTTTAATATGTGATAATAATTAGAAGAAAAACAAGTATTCATCAGGATGGAAAAAAGTCAGCCTAGTAGGTATTAACACGTAAGCATAGCTGAAGCTTACTCCAGTAGGATACTGGGCATCCTCAGAATTCCAGGGCCAAAACCAATTCCAAGGTATCTAAACATAAAATTAACTAGCATTGACTGAATATGGCATCATAGTTAGAGAAAATAAGCGACTTGCCTCAAAGTTATATATTAAAGATGTACAGATAGCATTAAAAATCAATTAATCTGGAAGAAGCTCAGGATGAGGATGGCCACATGGAAAGACCATCAGTCTCAACTGACCTAGACCCCTGAGATCTCTCAGACACTGAGCTACCAAACAAGTAGCATAAGCCAGCTGATAGGAGGCCCCTGACACATAAACAGCACAGGACTGCCTAGTCTGGCCTCAGTGAGAGAAGATTCACCTAACTCTTAGACACTTGAGACCCCAGGGATTGGGGAGGTATGGTAAAGTGGGGATGGGGGATGGAGACATCCTCTTGGAGATGGGGAGTGAGAAGGAGGTATGAGACAGGGAACAGATGAGGGACAGACCAGGAGGCAGATGATAACTGGACTGTAAAAAGGGATTAAATAATAAAAAATAAATTAGTCTGGCTACAAAGACTATGTTCTCATCAAGCACACTGGAACATATTGTCAGGAGCCTCAAACCTGGAAGCTATAGAACATCAAAGCCATAATGGAATGCACCTGTCTGTGCAGCTCTCATTGTGACTTATATATGGATAGAAGTGCAATGAGTTCCCCTCTCTCAAAGGGCAGAGTGGGATGTCTTCTCTGTGGACATGTTGCAGTGTCCAAAACCTTCCTAGTGGCCGAACAGATGCCCTGCCAGATGGTATCCACTTGGACCTGGTATGTACTGTGGAAAGCAGCCAGAACAATAGCCTTGTAACAGTTGTAAATGTCACTGTCTCTCAAAGACTAGACAGCTGGACAGAGTGCCCAGAGCCAAGCAGGTGTTAAGCAGGCAGCACAAGGTTTCACTGCCAGAGAGAAGACCACCTCAGGGCATTGAGATACATCCAACACTGTTCAGTTGGAACATTGTTGCTTGCTGATCCACAGGCTTCATTGCACCTTCAAGAAAAATTTGATTATTCAATTACCATTTCTACTTACAAGGGCTTCTGGATTCTTAGGAATTGCTTATCTACAGCCTGATTACCTGTTAAACTCTGTTCTATGACAAATTAAATACATATCTTCTTCTACTGTGAAGGCTTTCTTGGTCTTCCCTATTTTTAACTAGTACACAACCTCATCCTTTGGGTGTTCAGACATATAGGGGGAATAAGATATGGTGTAGTTGAAGGGTAAAGTAGAAAGAGCGACATTGCACAAAGAAGAAAATGGTGGTCTTGACACATCCACAGAAAGCTTTCTCAGGAATAAATGTTTAGACGGTTCTTGATGTTTAAGCATTTACAAAGCATAATTTGGAGAAAATCAAAGAATGTTGAGTAGAGACTGAGAAGTTTCACTTTGTGAGGCTCCAAGCAGTTTAGAGTAGGCAGTGCACAAAGCTCTAAAGAAGTTGGTTAGTGTGGTTTAGTTGTGTAATAGACTATGTTGTTCATCTGAGTTATACAACAGCAGGCTGTGGGACTCTGGTTACAGCATCAAGACTAGTTTACTCTTTTGTTGGGGATCTGTTCTAAGCAGTGTTTAGCTGGAAGAACTGAGCTGTTCATCATTTGTTGAGCTTCCTCCCAGAAACAGCAAGACAGCTTACACATGTCTTCTCATAGTGTCAGAAACATAAAAAAATAAGGGTCAGGAATCCAAGCACTGCTTTTTAAAGTACTGCTTATGCCACAAGAGTTTGTATTTCTTTAAGTAAAGAATGTCACATGGCTTGACACAGAGTCAAGGGTGAAGAGATGGCACTGTGCTGCAAGAGCACAGGAAATGTTAAAGCACTGATGCTCTCAATATACAAGAAAGGCAACAGAGAGTTGGGAGAGGCAAGTAGGAAACAGATTATTAGATGTATTACAGACTGAGCTAATGAAAAAAATTTTAGTCACATCCTGTAAGACACATAGGCATTAAGCTAATTTAAATAAAAAATTCTTATGATGCATATGCATTCTAGGATCACCTTTCTGACCTTTGTATAGAAGACACTTTGGAAATTATCAGATAGAAATAAAAAGTGTATAAGCCTTGCTTCTGTTTTCTTCTGTTTTTATTTCATGGAATGATTTGAGCTACATTACTGCTAATTCTTCTTTAAGATTCTGCTAGAATTCCGCTGCAAGTGCATCTGGTCCTGTCTATCCATTGGGAGACTTTATTATAGCTCAAATCACAGTGTTGATTATGTATCTGGTAAATTTAATTATTTCATCTTAGTTTAATTTTTAGATATTATATGCAACTAAAAATTCATTCATTTCTTTGAGGTTTTTTAATGTCATAAAATATAAGTGTGTGAAAGTGAAACCTCATTTTCTAAATTTCTTTGGAATCTACTGTAATCTGTCCCTTTTGTTTATTATTTTATTAACTTGGATCTTCTCTTGCTTATTGTGAGATTAGCTAAGACTTAGTCAATCTTGTTTATTTTTTCAAATATCCAAGTCTTTAACTATACTTATTTGTTGCTACTTTAAAAATATTAGCCCCGATTTTCATTATTTCTCCCAATCTACTATTTAGACATTTAGTTTCCTTTTTTCTCTCATGCCCTTAAGGTACATCATTAAGTTATTAATTTGAGATATTTCAAAATTTTTGATGTAAGCACATAGTGCTACAAAAAGTCCTAATTGGATCTCTTGCTGTGCTTTTATACCCAGAACTACAAACACTGTATATTGTCACTCAGATATAGATCATACCATAACTCTAAAACTTTTATTTTATGTGTTTAATTTGGAGCACAAGTAGAAGCCAGTAAACTAGACAGGGGTCTTTGATTTGAAGACATATTATGATAATGGTAAAGAGATAGTTGATTACAGGTAAATTGAAAGTCATAAGATGGAGGCTTAATAGGGAGAGATGTGGGGAAGTGAAATGGACTGAACCAAGGGATGAGTATGAAAAGCCCTATGGAAACCTATTGTCTCACAGCCATTCACTCATTATAAAGCTGAAGTTAAAATACAACTTAAAAGAAAAGGAATTCAAATAGAAATATTCTATATGTCTAGATGATACTATTCCCAGAAGACATGGAAGAGTACCTGAAAATTGTGGTATGAGGCCTGAGATGCCTCCCTGTCAGTTATTTATTGTTCAAGGAAGCTCCAGAAGTCTCCCAAAACAGCACATCTTATTGACATTGCCCTTGGCATTGGTAAGACCATATTTCTGAAGATGTCACACTAATGTACTGCAGAACATATAGAACTCAATCTCAAAGTTACCAGGACTCTTTCTTGTTGGTTAATTTTCATAGTACTGAAAGGTGCTATGGAGGCTTTCAAAAGAGAATACACAGCAACAGGATTACAAAGCTCTGGACCTTACATGCTGTAACATGCCTTACAAACTGCCAGGCAATTGTACCTACAGATACAAGAGCAAGTTGCTGTGACAATTAACTAATTTCTGATTGGATTAGAGGCCTCTTCCACAGGAGAGATTTTATTCTTGATACTGTAATTCCAGTAAAAAGCCTGGGAAGACATAGAACCTAGTATAGGAACTACTATTCCCATGTTGCTAAATGACTGTCCTGTAAAATTGCATTCTAAATGTTTGTACCCATAGACATGGTCTGTCTTCCACTTTAATCAAGGAAGATCCTTTTTGTGTGGACAGCAATTAATGAAGAGACACCTGCTGGTCTGAGCACTGAGGATAAGAGATTCAATGTTGAGTATTAAATTAACATCTACATTCACTCCTCACCACAACCAAGCTTCAGAATATACCACAAAGGAAGAAGCAGGAGGAATACAAGAGCAAAAAAAAAAAAAAAAAAAAAAAAAAAACAGAGAGGAGTGTTATGAAATGTGGTCTTTTAGATATGACATGACTATGAAAGTAATGAACTCACAGCAGTTGTGGATACATGTACAAAGTCAAGCCAGCCAAAATCCCAAAATAAGTAGGAATACCTCATCTCTGCATCACACCTTTTTTTCTCAATGTATTTTTATTGATTATTTGGGAATTTCACATTGTGTATCCAATCATACTCACTTCCTAATCCTCTCAGGTGTGCATCCCCCTCTTTTGGGACCTCCCACACACACAAGAAAGAAGAGGAAGATGGGGAGGAGGAGAAGGAGGAAAAAATCCAATTTGTATTGCCCATATGCTCACTGGAGCATGGTCAAATTCTCAGTAGCCAACCCATAAAACAAAACAAAGTCCTTCCCCACCCACATACCTGCTAGAAGCCATTAATTGTAAAGAGCTACACCATAGCATTCTTATTATAATTTCTCTTCAAAGACTTTCTACCTAGAAGGGTACTTTTGGGGGTAGGGTTTGAAGAAACTTTCTATTTTCATTTTTTTTTAACTGTGAGTCTGTAGTCACTGATACTATTGCAAAAATAGTTTCATTGCCCTTTACAATCAGTGAGAGTATAGGTCATGGTCTTTCATATAGTTTCCTGCAACAGCAGGGATCACAGGCATCTACATGGTCTCCAGTGTCAACATGTCCCACATAACACAAGATGGTCTCCAGTGACAGTAAAGATCATAGACATCAACATGGGCCCTGGACGACATCATAGCATTTGGTGGCAGCACAGGCCAAGGACATCAATATGACCTCCAGGGCGATACAGGCCACATACAACAAAATAGTCCCTGGTGGCTTCCCAGCTCATGGATATCAACATGGTTTCAGATGTCAGCACAGATCACAGGTATCCACATTGCCTTCAGTGGTAACATGGGTCAAGGAAATCAGCACTGATCAAGGACATCAAATTGGCCCCAGATGACTGAACAAGCCATTCACATCAACATAGCCGCCCTTGGCAGTATGGATCACAGACATCAGCTGGTTTCAGGTAAAGGAACAAATCAAGGACATTTGTCTAGCCTTCAGTGGTAACACAGGCCACTGATGTCAGAAACACAGCCCCCTGCTGCATTAGGACCATGCAGATCCCATCCTTTAATAAGATTGGCAGTAAAAAGTTTTGGGGGATGGTAGAGTCATGTTTTTTGGTTTTTTTTTTTTTTGTTTTTTTGTTTTTTTTGAGTATGTGGTCTGTGGCAGGTTTATCACCCACAGATGAATGGTTCCACCCACATGCACACATAAGCACTACTAAATGGACATAGTGGGTTATCAAAACAAAAAGGTATGATTTTGAGAAGCATGTTAAAATTAATATGAGGATGTTGGAGAAGGAAATGTGATATATAAAATATATATATTTTAGTATTACATATATATACTCATATATATGAGTATGTATACATATGAGTACTCATACACACACACACACATACACACACACACACACACACACATATATATATAACCTCCCTGCCTGAGAGCTGACTCTTCAGATTCGGCCTGCCTCAAATAACCACACCTCTCTTCCCACCTCCTGCTAATTGCCACGCCTCTGTCCAAGTTCCAGTTATGCCGGAAGTCCCACCTTTAGAGACTGAAAAAGAATTTGCTGATTGTGTCAGGTTGCTGACAAACTTGTGGGAGGGGTTTTGACTTATCCTACCTGTGTGCTTGTAACAAAAGAGATTTGAATGAAAGATGGCTGAGTAATCACACATCCATGTTGGCTAATTTTTAAGAAACTTCCATGTGGTTAAAGGTAACATAAAATGGCTTGCCAGGTCCCTGACTCCATATTCCAGATAACCCATTGATATCATTGCTGCTGTACAGCAATATATATATATATATATATATATATATACATATATATATATATTAAATCATTAAAAAGAAACTTCAGGAAGCACCAGATAATGCCCTTTTCATGCATATATATATATATGAGTAGTAGTAGTGTGGGGCATAAAAGTACGTAGATTCTGTTGGTCCATATAGAAAACTGATCAGTACAACATGTGGTATTCATAAACTGGTATATAGGTAGAGAAAAGGAAACAAGTAAGTTCAAGGTATATGTCACCATTTTGGCTAGTTTGCCCTGCCCCCTTTTCTGTGGTTCTGGCCAGTCCAACTTTTTGTGTGTGAGTGCTGCACAGTCAAGCCCAGATCAGTATGCTTCTGCAGAAACTCATTACCCACAGATCTGTCTCCTCAGGTTCCAAGCAATCTTTATCCTTTAGAGCTCAAATAGAAGAATTTTCATCATAAAGGCCAAGGAATATTTCTACTTCACTAGAGCCAGTGCTTACTACCTCGAAGAGAATCTGACATAGTGTCAATAAATATATGTCACATGAATCATTAAAAGAAACTCCAGGAAGCACCAGATAATGCCCTTTTCATGCTTATAAATATCACACTTTTTCTAAAATGCACTGCCTTCCAAGCAACTGTAATCACCAGCCAACAGTCTTTCTAAAAAAGAACTGCAATTTCTTTTCCAATTAATCTATTTTATTATTGCTAGTTCACCCCGAATGCAAGGCATTTAGAAAACTCAAATTCAATGTAAAGTGTTTTATTATTGTTTTTGCAGTTCTCTGTGCTGCCAAGCAAATTTCTCAATAAATATGAGCTAATAAACCCTGGTTTAAAAGCCACACTGCCTCACATGTGTGTGCTAAAACTGCAAGATGATGCAAGACCAAAGGGCCCTTTTTAGTTAAAAGTCACATTAATGATTTCATCCTTCATAGTTGCCCAAAGAACCCTGAGAAAGAAACCTTCAACTCTTACATCGTTTTCTGTCTTAAGGGTAATGAACCATATGTGTAGACAGCTGCACTGTCTGTAAACTATGGTCATTAATTAGACAGGAGACAGGACACTTCCAGAGAGAGGCGGTTGGGAAGAAAAGGGTGAGACTTTGAAAAGTCATGGTGATTATTAATAACAGAAAGGGCAGTGAAAAGGGTAGAATGTCTGTCCTTCATACTTCAACTATATTACATGGCCCATAGCGATGAAATGTAGAAATGTCTGCATTGTGAATGTTGTGTACCTGTCCAAGATGCCAGAGTTAAACAAAACAGAATCTCACAGGCAAAGTTACATATATTCAACAGATCCACATACAGAATCTCAAGGACTATGCCATAGTGGTAAACTATTTTCTCAAAGAATCTAAAGTCAACGTAGTTTGAAGGCAAGATTGAACTATAGTGCAAAAAGTCTTTCAAAGGGTTGATGGGACAACCATTCAGCTTGAGCACTTTTGTCCAAGCATCAGTTATAAAACTCTAACTACAATGCAAGATTCTCAGTGACTAGGTCCAGATAATCATGCCTGAGACAAGGATCATAGTTAAGTTATAGCAATCAAGGATAAGGTCAGGCTACTAGGTTACTGCTGTAATTGTTTAATCTTATTAGAGAGGTGAGTTCAGGCAAAGAACACATAGTATTCATATTTCTTTTATGGGGCACATTAGATGTTTCTGAAAACACAGGAAGAAGTAGAGAGCTTCAGAAATATGTTCAAATGTTCTTGTCTCCTAAACTTTTGAGACTATTACCAAGGATAGAAAAGGAGGTGTCTTGCCAGGAAGCAGTTCGCAAGCTCTGAATAACTGGAATTGCATCTGTTTGTCAACACTGTGTTCCCATCACCTTCCAAAGTGGACAAAACATTTTAAATAGGAATTTTGTGAATAAGTTAAGGCATTTATATATTAGAATGTGACAGTCTGTAAAATAGTAAAGTAGTCAGTGAATGGTAAACAATAAGCTAAGAAGTTGGAGTTAATGAGAATGGGAAATACAAAACCATGACTTTTGTTTGGTTCCATGGGATGGTAATACAGTGGAACACTGAAGTAAGGAAAAGTCTAGGATAGAATAGAGGACCAATGACAAAAGAAGGAAAGTTTAAAGAATCAATGAAAAGTATTTACAGAGAAGTTGTGTTGTTGTGTGCCAATATAAATGTGCAGGAGGTTTCAAAGTGGAGTCTTTTGGGGCCAGAGAGTAACCATGGGAGCCATTCTAACACAGCATCACCTCCATGAATTAGGCGTTGGGGAAAATGGAATAGAATTGACATTTTAAGACAAAAACAATGTTACTTTTGGACACTTGAATGCTAGGAAGTAAAAAGACAATAAAATTTAGACTGATTTTTAAAAATTCTAACTTATTAGCTACAAATTTTAATGAATTCTTAGACATTTTCTGGATGAGTAAATAAAACATATATAATATTTTAAAATATTACTATAAAACTGTAGTATTTTTAGAATAGTTGTTAAACCATATGTTTTATGTATAGATTTATTATTTTTATTCAGAGAACACTTGTGAAAACCATACAATTACTGAGGTAAATATTGAACAAGGTAAAAACACAAATAGAAAACAGGAAAGCCACTCATGGATTATAAAACTGTTGTGTTTAGGAACTAGCCTATTTTAATTTTCCCTATTTGCAGTTTCCCAGGAGAAGATGAAAAATGTCAGAGTTGGCCCAGATTTGGGTTTTTGAAACTCGGACACTGTGGCAGTGGCCAGTAGCCCACAACTGTGAGATTGAATGGGCCTGCAGAGAAAATGCTGCCAAAAAAGCTGGACCACTGCCCTTTCTCCCATGCCAATGGTCCAGGCTGGCCATGTTGATTATCAGTGTTAAAAATTGCCTCCACAAACACATGGCACACTGCCTCTTATACCTATCCCCAAGCTATAACCCCAATGAGCTCCTACAGCATAGTGCCTTCCTTCTGTCACAGTACTTACTGACATCTGTATCTTACTGTTTTTATCTAAACAATATCCTGCCACTGAGTATAAGTTCTCAAAATACCATAAAAATAATTTTATTCCTACTCCTCCTTCCATGAAAATGTATGAATTGCTTATACCCCATTTCTGAAATTAAATTCTATATAACTCATTTATAATTTTAATCAAATTTCAGAGATCTGAGATAATTTTATTAAACTCAAGGAAAGAATTGCCTTAGTTTCAAATTACTCAGCAGATTCTCCAACAATTTTGCTCTTTCTCTGAATGTTAATTGAAGAATTTGTCCCTAACAAGCTTTATCCTTGACAAAACCAAGTTTGAAAACACCCTCTACTTCAATAAACATTTATTGGACATGTATACATAAGTCTGTGTGCAACTGTAGAAATTTTGATAATTCTAACATGAGCTATATCATATGTTCTCTAAGAAAACATACATGTACTGAAACACTACAAAAATAGTGGAGATGCTATATGAAATATTTAGAGTTAACCTGCACTTATCATGTGGAGCTTCAATGTGAAGAGATGCTCCTGACAGACTAGAAGGAAACATATTAACTTATTTTTATTTTGATAATAGTCAGAAGTTTCAGAAAGAGACAAACACTCACAGGAATATTCATTCTAATATAAAATAACATAGTTGGAGGGTATGGAGAAAGAGAGAAAAATTCTGATTAATCTATAAAATTTTAAGCATGTAAGAAACCACTGATAATCATCACATCTGGATTCAAGGTTCAAATATTTTCTGTGTTATTGGAGCTATCAGCCAACATACACTCATATAACATTTGAATTAGGTCTTAGAGAACACCTTCAATTTCAATAATAACTAGAAAAATAAGATTTACAAATACTTGCTAGGATTCAAGGCTTGCCCCAATCTACTTGTTACATGAAATGATTCACAAAACACAGAAAACACAGAAACTGCAGTTGGTTCCTATTGTTATTCCTACTTTATAACTATAAAATGGAGATAGCATGATAGTAAGTGAGCCAAGGTCAAAGAAAATATATTTAATCTTATAGGTGTACAGAGTAGAAGTGACACTTTTATAGCATTGTATAAGATAGGCACAATCTATCAGATGGTGTGAGATAGTCTTTGTATGGTTTGCTCAAGAAGAACTCAAAAGCACAGAAAAGAACAGTAATAGGAGGTAAATGAGTAGATACCAAAATGAGCAGTCTGCGTATGGAAGGTGCTATCACAAAGGGACCAAAAAAGGTCTATCTAAGATACAAAAGGCTGTGGATGCTTCCTACATTGCCAAAAGACAACTTCAGGCAACCTCTATGATCATCTAGCTCTTCCAATCTTTCCTCTCTCACATCTGAATGTTCACTGAGCTGTCAGTACCAAGTAGTCAGGCCCCAAAACATACAAATAGGTAACATTACAGACTGAACAGCTTAAATTTAGCCTGTTCATATATACATTATCCATGCAATAACAATTATTGAAAAAGAAGCCATGAATATGAAGGAGAATGAGAAGGGGTATAAAAGAATTAGGAAGGAAGAAAGGGAATTGGAGAATGGTATAAATATATTAATGTCAAAAATAAAATAAAAAATTATGACTAACAAAAACAAAACAAAAATGCTATGAATGTTCTACTGAAAAATATTTTGAGAAAGTCAAAATAATAAAGTAATTGCTTCCATGGTGTTCCTAATGTGATTTGGACTACACTAAGCTTATACAGCCTTACATCACAACACAAAGAATGTTATTGTTATCATCGATATTTATATAACTAAAGAAACTCATGATGCAGAAACTTACCTACATCTCAACTAGTGAGTGACAAACTAAGGTGTAGTGACAAACTTGTACCCACATTATAGAGAAGATGAAGGATAGAAATTAATGTGAAAATTTTGTGATGCTTTTCCATCTATTTTCCTCACTAATTCTGTAAAATAGTTCTAGAATATTTGTCACACTATTCTAACACTCTCATAAGCATTCTAATACAATAAGCATCTGCCACACTCTTCTAGGTACCAAGTAGAGCATGTGTAAACTGGATAGCCTCTTCTTCTGAAAGTATGTACTCTAGTAAGAAATGCTGGGTTCATTTAAATACTGTATGTGATAGGGGGAAAATCTAGCCCTTTGCATACTATCTTAATGTTGCTGTGAAAGGATACTATAAACAAGGAAACTCTTGTAAGAGAAAAGGATTTCATTGGTGCTTGCTTACAGTTTCAAAGGTTTAGTCAATTATTGTCATGGTGGGGAATATGGCTGCACATATGACACACAGCCTAACTAATCCTTCTCAAGTAAAGCCACACTCTGATGACTAAGCATTCAAATATATGAGCCGATGAGGTCCATTCTTATTCGAACGACTACACATACCAAATTAAGTTTAATCTCAGTCTTTTGTAGATACACTATCATCTCAGTTTATGAGTGAGGAATGGACACATGTGGATGTAAAGAAGCCAAATTAGACCTATGTCTACCTCTGAGCATACACTAACATCTAGTTTTCTGTAGTGAATTAGAAAACTATTAAAAGTAAGTATTTTGTCTATTAGACTAAGGATCATTTATTTCCTTTAAAATAGGTCAGTGGAGCAGGAGGGAATCATATCACTGTTTTGATGGGGAGATCTGAGAGCAAAAAGAAACATGTGGATGATTCAGATACTCTTCAATCTGAAGGGAAAGACTAACAAAAGATTATCTTATCTACATTTTGTTTTACCTTGAGACTCAAATGTCTGATCATGTAACATTGTATATAGCAAATGAAAGACATAGGCATGTATAT
>JADRCD010232160.1:0-22315 GCA_019843815.1 Montemys delectorum
TCCAAACCAGCCCAGAGCAGAGAGATGCCAACAATATTTAGAAATCCAATGATCAGTAAGCTTCTCCAATACATTCTTACGTCCTCTGAGTTCATCTTGTGAGGAAACGGGAAATGGTTCGTCTAAAAGCTCAGTGGGTTTTTCTTCAGTCCTGCCCAGTCTGTGGCATCACATTCCATGGTGTCTCCAGGATTCAGGGAGTCTGAGCAGCACCAGTAAGAAGCTGGTTGATCACATAGGTCTTATATTTCATTGGAACCTATCGATGTGTTTGGCTTGAACCCAAATGCTGTGCACAGTGTGAAAATGAGTTCATTCCCAGAGACATTAAAGTAGTAAATCAGGGACCCACAACAGGAGAAAGACTTTGGTAGAACTCCTCTGCCAAGCACATCAAGTCCCTGATGATTGCTCATGCTCTGTGCTGAGTGAGAGTAAAGGCACCTCTTTAGAACACTGGAAGCTCTCTCAGTTCCAAGAGCCTGACATAGGGCTCTAAACACAGCATGTTAAACACTCTGACCAATGAGAAAGTTTTGTTGGTTTGGACATCAGGAGAGTCTTGTTGCCCTGTTCTGGAGATGCATCCTAGGCAGGCTCAGGGACCCTGACCTCAGGATGGCTAACTATTGACCCATTGATGACTCCACCAAAGGAGCAAAGCTGTTAGATGACGCATCTTCCATACCATCAGCACAGAGAAAAGAACTGTACACCGAGTCCATGATTACCTAGAAATTTTGCTGAATTTTCAACTCAGAAATTGTAAGCAAAACAGCCCATGGCTCTGATTCTTGCATCCCTTGGAAAGTCTACACAAAATCCTTGGAATTATCAGCCAACACATCACCCCAGTTTGTTGCTGTGGCAAGATTTGATCGGTATCACTTGTGAGACCGGCTTGCCAATGGGAACTGGCTAATCAGGCCACGTGTGACCAGAGGCTCACAGCACATGTGGTCATTAAGCTTTGAAGAATGGAATGTTTGATGGCACCACCCTGTTCCTGCCCATCTCCACATCCCTGTTTAGTCTGAATTAGGAAATTCAACAAAACTATGAGACATTGTTCTTGGTTTTGTTTGTTTGTTTGTTTCTTCAAGACAGGGTTTCTCTGTGTAGCTCTGACTGTCCTGGAACTCACTAGGTAGACCAGGCTGGCCTTGGAACTCACAATGTAGACAAGGCTGGCCTCGAACTCAGAAATCTGCCTGCCTCTGCCTCTCAAGTGCAAGACATTGTTCTTGCAGAGCATTTCGTACATGGCTTAGTTGCTTAGAGGAAAGGTGTATTGCCTAGTTTTCTGGAATGGCCCTTTTGCATATTAGTGAGAGGCTCAAGGTAGAACTAAGTGGAGAGATCCCAACCATATTTGTAGTCCATAGAAAAATGGGACAAAAGGGTAACAATTATAGAATGAGAGCATCTTCTTGTTTCATTCCACATGCATATTAGCTGTCTTCCCTTTCTTGAAATAACTTCTCACCATAAAGGCACTTGTATGCATTTTTTAAAGGATTTTTCCTTTTTTTTTTTTAATGAATTGAGTTATATAAAGTTGTTTCACTAAATCCAATAGAACATCTCATTTTCAGCTCTGACAAATGAGCTATAAAGATTCATGAAGAAACCTAGATTATACTGGAAGCTGCAGCTGCAGGGACGATCACATTGGTTTGCATCATAGTCTCCTAATAGTGACACTCCCTGGGCCAAGTACAGTCAAACCACCATCCAGGGCCTCTCTGTGTAGTCCTGACTATCCTGGAGTTTGTAGACCAGACTGGCTTCGAACTCAGAGATCCACCTGGCTCTGCTTCCAGAGTTCTGAGGCCAAAGGCGTAGGCCACCACTGCCCAGTTTGCAAACTCATAAAGTTAGGCATTTGTAGCAAGGCACAGTGATGTGTGCCAGTTGTCTGTGGTACTTGGGAAGCTAAGGCAGGTGGCTAATGTGAACTCAGGACTTCCAGGACCAACAAGAAGACTGTCTCAGAAAATTTAAGGCATTTGGTAAGGAAGGGCAGCATTTAAAGTTTTAGGTCTATTACTAAAGGAATCTATCAAATGCCCAACCTTGGGGGTAGGGATGATTGTCAGGAAACAGAATAAGTATGAAATGGTGGAAATCCTTGCTATTTAATAGATAAGTCATTATCTCTGTGTTAAGAGGCACCTAAATCATGTGTAACTCCGTTACAATAAATGATAGCATTTATGGTATATCCAAAGCTCTTCTATATGCTTGACATTTACTATTAGGTGTACATACCCTTACAGCAATCTTATCAAGTGGCCACTATTATGATCCCATCTTACACCAAGTGAAATCGAGGCATGGAGAAGTCAGCTAATCTAGATAGAGAAGCTCCTAATCTGATTCCAGATAACTGGTTACCAGGCCCATGTTTCTATAAAATTAAAATAGTACAACCTTAGGGTCATCTTGGGTAGAGGTTCTCTGGAAGTCATGGCTCTTGCATAGAACTTGAAGGATAATGTAAAGTTATCCCAGAAAGAAGAGGGTGTTGTGAGAAGTAAGAATAGCAACAGAAAAGCCGGGGTTAAGAAAGGAAGCTGGCATGAGAGGGGAACTATGAGGAACCCTGTAGACAGAACCTCGAGCCCTCCAGTTAAAAGTTCAAACAAATCCATAGATCCATAGGTGGGGGTATCAGCCGGGGGCTGACTCATTCATGAATTGATATTGTTCAGCACTAAGAGGAAGCTTAGAAAACATCAGTCTCAGGCTCCCTGATTCTATTAATAGAGTCTTAAGATACAGAGGGCTGAGGAGACTCCAGCCTCCCATACACAGGCAGAGCTAGAAAAGAATACAGTTCTTCTGACTCGTCCTGCAAAGTCACTTACCATCCTCTGAGCTAGCCCGGAAGATCTCCGGGTAGAGGCATTGACTTCAATCTACCCGAGGTAGAGTGTAGCAAGGTGACCTGTGAGGTATTACTGCAAACCCCACGCAAAGCGCAAGAAGCCCGGGATCAGTGTAAAAGGCAACATTTTCCAGAAAGGATTACAAGAGCTCTGAAGGAACATCAATAATGAAGGAAAGGGCCAAGGTGCCTCCGAGCTGGCAAGCTTGGAGAGAAGTAGAGAAGCCAGTAAAGGTGCCGCTTGGGCATGGAAGTAATCAGCCTGTGAGAGGGAGGTGACCTTATTGTAATTAGCGCTGTGGTACTTTCTGTCCTAGGATAAATAGGTTTCAATGTCCTTTGTCATTTCCATTTTAAGTAGTTGCCACCAACGACAGTTTGTATGCTCTTTTTACCAATGTGGAGAGAAGGAATTCAGACCAGTTTTGCTCTACCATTCATTGTCCGTTCTTCCCTGGTTACGACAGTTTGAATGCTACATCGGCAAGGTAGTGGACCCATTAAGAAGTGATGCTTAGTAACCTGGAGAGATGGCTCAGCGGTTAAGAGCACTGATGGCTCTTCCGGAGGTCCTGAGTTCAAACCTCAGCAACCACATGGTGGCTCACAACTCATCTGTAATGAGAAACAGATAAAAAAAAAAAAAAAAAAAAAAAATGAGCCGGAGCAAGTGGGGTCCGGAGAGAGTGGGGCTGGAGCAAGAGGGAGAAGGGAAGGAGATGGGGGGAAAGAAGTGATGCTTAATAGAAAGAAGTTAGGCCTTTGAGGGTGCACATTAGGGTCCCAATATCATTCTTTGTCTCCACTTCTCAGTTTCCAGGGATCAAACAGGTCCCCAGTGTTAGGCAGCCTCACCACCATGTGCTGTACTGCCACAGGCCCCAAGCAACAGGCGCCAAACTAGACCGAAACCTCCATAGCCATGAGCCAAAATGAGCCTTTTCTCTTTTTAAGTGATCTTTCCATACCAATGTCTTCACTGCTCCTCAGCCTCCCTGGGGTTATCTCCCTCCAACATGGGACTGTGTAGTGGTGACTGGTGCAAGCGCTAAAAAACTTCCATTAGAATCCTGGTTCACAACTCTCCATTTGGATGGCTTGGGAACTGTACTTATCTTCTTGTGGTTCACTTTTCCATCCCACAAACTGATATTGGGATCAGTAATTACCGTCTGAGAGCAACATGAACAATGAAATGATGAATGACTTTAAACACGAAAGACTAGTATTTCAGTCTAGCTGGCTGGGGCGGCTCGGTGCTTTTAATTCTAGCACTCTTGGGGGCAAAGGCAAGTGGATTTCTGTGAGTTTGAGAATATCATGGTCTACATTGTGAGTTCCAGGCCAGTCAGGACTACATAGTGAGACCTTGTCTTACAAAAAAAAAGAAGAAGAAAGGAGGAGGAAGAAGAGGAGGAGGAGGAGGAGAAGGAGGAGGAAGAAGAGGAGGAGGAGGAAGAGAAGAGGAGGAGGAAGAAGGGGAGGAGGAGGAAGAAGAGGAGGAGGAGGAAGAAGAGGAAGAAGAAGAGGAGGAGGAGAAGAGGAGGAGGAAGAAGAGGAGGAGGAAGAAGAGGAGGAGGAAGAGAAGGAGAAGAGGAGGAAAAGGAAGAGGAGGAAGGAAGGAAAGAAAAAGAAAAGAAAACACAAACAACAAACAGCCAATATTTACATCTAGCAAACATCTAGCTTTGTAGTTACAACTCCAAGATTCCTTTTTGTCCTATTGTACTTTCAGAATTTTTCCTCTCATGGAAGCCTGGGAAGATGGAGTCTTCCTTTCCTCCCCGGCATGCTGTCCCTGTGTCCCTGTGGTTGTGATATCAATATATTACCGTTACCCTAGGAGTCCCCTTTTATCTCTCCAGAAAATGTGTCCTAGACTCCCTGGCTATTCTTCCTTTCCCAGTAGCCTTCCTCTCTCTCTCTCTCTCTCTCTCTCACACACACACACACACACACACAAGCACATGCAACCTAAATTTTTACCCAGAGGGGACAAAGAGGGACTTTACTTCTTTTTAAGTACAATTTTATGACCTAAAATTGTGAGTAGGCCATCTAAGTTTTAAAAAAATAAAAACACTCAGAATAAACAGGTGATCCCATGTGGAACTCGCCTAGCTATGTTTCAGATGAAAGCAGTCCCTGGGGCTGAGAAAAGACTGAAAGCCAAGACTTTAGAGGCACGGATATCCATACTTGTTGTTTACCAACTACGTGACTTAAAATCAAGATCATTACCTTGGTTTCCTTCCCATAAACCAGGAATGCTTGCTGTTGCAAGGATTAGAGTTCGGAAAGCTACGGAACACATGGGTACCTGACACACAGGGTGGGCTCACAGAGCCCCAGCTCTTTCTGCGGTTGCTGCTGTTATTGCTCTGGTCACGACCTCGTTTTCCACCCAATCTGTAACAGGCGTGTGTGTTTCCCATGTCACTTTGCAAACAACGAGTACACCTAGTGTCTGAAAAGTTTCTTCAGCAAAGCTGTGAGAACTTGGCTTGGGCTTCAGTCATTTGACTAATTTGTTGCAGATGATACCTAGTAACAGAAAGTTCCAGAACAATGTGGCAGTGTTACCGCAGTTTGGTTGTTTTATCTGTTGTCATAGATATTAGCTATTTAAGCTGAAGGCATCAATAGTAACCACTGAGCAAGAATCCATCACCTCTGTGAGCCCAGGGACTTTCTGTGTTGCAGGACCCTGAGCTATGAATGAGAATTTATACCATCTCTATGAGGCTGAGGAGAAGTGTGTGTGTGTGTGGGGGGCGGGGGGTCCATACCCTGGGACACCAAGCTGTTGCAGGATGCATTCTTTGAGAAGATGCAACATCCCGAGATGATGGTTAGGTCACTAACTGCCTTATTTTTTCTACAGTAAAGATATCATAGGTGTTGCAGCTGTTTTTTAGACTGTTTAATAACTCTCTGGGGTATAGGAATAGCCTTAGCATGAAAATGTACAACCGATGATTTTCTCTGAAGTCACATTATAAAAAGATGAGAGAAACAATTTTTCTGGAACTATGGAGAAGAAAGCCTCTGATCCCTGGTGGCATTGTACAAATGACACCAGCTTGATTCCTGTCCCTGTTCCAGGAGACAACCTTGAGGGTCCTTCAAACTGATATTAGCTACAATGGCATCCCTATCCTTCCTCAATTTCTGCAGAACGAAGTGAGGCTTAGGTTACATCAGGTGGATAGAAAGTCCTGCGAGCCAGGGGCCATTGGAAAGAAGAGTCCAGCTGACTAGCTACCATGTTCTCTGGCATTGAAATAAAGACGATAATGACAATGACTAGAGTGATGGATGGTGACAGTGGTGGTGGTGGTGGTGGTGATGATGAGGATGAGGATGATGATGATGATGATGATGATGATACTATTCCTTATAATTTAGTTTTATACATTTAAAAGGTGAATTTCCATTGGATCCTAACAAAACCAGCATGAGGAAAAGCCAAAAATTAAAATAGAACGTTCTGTAGTCTCTATTTGGTTATATAACAAAAATTAGAAATTAGAAATACAAGCAGCAGAATACCTCCTCCCCCCGCGCACCCCCCCCCCACATACTCATCTGGGTTTTGCAGGAATGAGACCCAATGGGGGATGATAAGCTTTCCATCCCTGAAGACACAGTGATGTGAGTGCCTGAAAATCTCCCCCCCCCAAAAAAAACGAGAGCCTCAGATCCCCTAAAGTCATTATCATCAAAGGCTGCTCCCAGCTTCAACTCTGATAAGCCATTCACCATTCCTGTCGGTTCTCAAGAGACTTCTGGCGACTTCAAACAGTAGAGAATTAAATCAAAGAGGCTCACAGACTCTAAAAGATCAGAGATGCAGCCTCAAAACCTCTCTCAGGAACAATGGAAACTCACAAAGTCTCACACACACCACATAAACAGCTTGGTTCTGGTGTTACCATCTCTGGGGATCACGCACCTTAGCCAGTGCCATAGTTTCTGACAGTAGAGGTCCCTCCTGCTGAAAAGATTCCTCAAGTGTACAGGCTTCCTGGTTTCCCCCCTTCCCCATCCAAACACAGACAATAATGTGTCCAAACCCAGGATAGGACTCACATAATGGAGTCCAGAAAGTGAAATCGCTCACCTCCCTTCCTGCCACACCCCACTCTATTGGGAATAGGTATAAAGAATACATTTGTGTAAGTGTGTGTGTGTGTGTGTGTGTGTGTGTGTGTGTGTGTGTTTGGGAGAAGTTAAGTGATCTCAGGAAGTCACACTGAGAGTATCTTACCATGTGTGAGTTTTAAAACATAGGTGCCTGTTGCTTCGTACAATGGCTGGTTAGTGGTTGACTGGCTGTTTGAGTGGGTGGGGGGAGTTGAGTGAATGGTTATTTCATTAGTTGGTTGATTGATCGGTTCCATCTTTGTTTTGGTTTTGATTTCGCCAATGGACTTTCTTATTCTTCCAATAAACTAACAAGAGTGTTCGGTATCCAGGCAGGTAAAAGCGAGGTGCTCGGTTGGGAGGAAGCTGAGGAAAAGCAGGAGGCTTGTATCACTCTTACCGTCAGAGAGATAAAGCACACCAATGAGGACAGAAAAGTGCAGCTGCCACGCTCAGAAAGAGGTGGCCACTGGGGGCCACTGGTGGCCACTGCCAACTCCTTCCCTGTCAGCATCCCCTCGCCCTGGGCTCAGGGACTGACAAGAGCTCCAAGTTCACTGTTCACCTCCAGTTTTATCAATTAGCCACAGTCCAGCATTTCTCAAAACAAGTTCCCAGAAATTAATACATAATAAAGGAGTAAAAACTAAAGTCAGATTTCTTACCTTAGTAAAGAATATGGAAAGCAACAGGCTTGTAAAAATGAAAGACATCCCACCCAGAAGGCCTCTCAGGCTATTCTGACATACCAGTGACTTCACTATCTAGGTGACGAGTCTTAGGTACCTCACCAAAGAAATATCTAGAATTTTCCAACTGTTTGACTAGAGAGCTGTGGTTTAAGTTGTACCAATCAGGAAGAGTCCCTTCTATTTCTTGCTTAGAATGATCTTCAATGCCTGCTACTATGACACTAAATCTAGAAGGGAAAATTCCTTGCTTCTCACCCAGCTGTGTTGCATCTAATAGTTACTGTAAAGCTTGTAAATCCTGAAGAAAGTCTAAGTCTCCCTGGAGAGTCCAGACCCTCTATGTCCCCTATCCTGAAGGATCTGGTTTATGGGGTAGCATTCCTTACTGAGACGAGAAAACTGATGTGGCACCCCACAAGCCAGAGTCCTCTGAGACTGACAAGAATGGTTGCAGCTTTTAATTAAAAGAGGTGATTGAGGGGCAGCCTGCTTCCAGCCTCAGTCCTTTTAAACACCTCAAGGCAGCAAGCATAAGAGGATTTTTGCAATCGAAAAAGTACCCTCACTAGGCAGTGTGCAGAGCAGTCAAGGACAGTTCTACCCAGAAGTGGGTCTCAGTACAGGCCGTGCCACAGCTAATCTATAACCTTGTAGAACCCATAAATCTCTTTGAGCCTATGTCAAGACGAGGAAGAAAGCACTGGATGTGGTGGCGTGAACCTTTTATCCCAGCACTGGAGAGGCAGAGGTAGGTGGATCTCTGAGTTTGAGGCCAGCCTGGCCTACAAAATGAGTTCAGGATTAGCCAGAGGTAAAAAGGGAAAGCCTATCTCGGAACAAAACAACAAATGAAGATGAGGAAGAAAATAAATGAGGTCATGTAAAGATTCGTTTTTAAAGTACTGGATTGGAGTGAGCACTCAATAGATGTTCGCTATGATGGGCGTCATTAAAGATTGGAAAATGGACTTGGGGCGGATTTGTTGTTGTTGTTGTTGTTGTTGTTGTTGTTGTTGTTGTTGTTGTTTTGAGACAGGGCTTCTCTGTGTAGCCTTAGCTGAATCACTCTGTAGACCAGGCTGACCTTGAACTCAGAGAGTCACCGGCCTCTGCCTTGTGCTGGGATTAAGGGCACACACCACTATACCCAGCTGGAAAATGGACTTGTTGACATCCTGGCCATTTTCTTTCTAATATCTATCCTGCTTCTCTTTTCGTTCTTCCTAAGAAAACAGCATCTGCCGGCCTTTCACTGCAACCCTTCTCCCTGGGAAGCCGCTTCATTAATCATTACAGTGCTACCAGACATATTAGTGAAGATATCTCACAATGTCCTGCCAACTTAGAGGGAACAGGAAATGAAATTACAGATTTATGGTCATGACGTCGTAAAGAGAATTCAACTATGAATCTAGAGACAGCTCACGTTGTTCAAGGGACAAGCAGGCACGTGGTTTAGATGCCAAGTGTGTGTTAAACGATGCTTCATGGCCAACAATAGTTCACATTTATTTCATCTACCCTCATTAACTGAGTTGCTTCGTAGTGTGAAGCTTCACTGCTGTGGATGCAGTCCACCAGTCACTGTGCAAACGACAAATATATGCTATAATCCTTGACCAGCCATGGCAGCTTTCCAAGTCTCTCTATGACTGGCCAGTTCATACAGAGACAGCAAAGTGTGAGGTTACTGAGCTTTCTTATCTTTCAGCAATGAACCCACATGGCATGATTTTGAGTGTATGATACCAAGAAGAAATTGGTGAACAGTGATGAAAGTGTAGCCAAGAAATGAGCGGAAGTAACAGTGGAAAAGGGTATGAGCTGACGCTCAGCTGAGTTATTAAAGAGATACCGGACCGTGGGACTAATAAGAAACCCTTTGGGAAATTATTTCCATTTTTGTTTCCCTCTGTCTTAGTCAGGGTTTCTATTCCTGCACAAACATCATGACCAAGAAGCAAGTTGGGGAGGAAAGGGTTTATTTAGCTTACTTCTACATTGCTGTTCATCACCAAAGGAAGTCAGGACTGGAACTCAAGCAGGTCAGGAAGCAGGAGCTGATGCAGAGGCCATGGAGGGATGTTCCTTACTGGCTTGCTTGCCCTGGCTTGCTCAGCTTGCTTTCTTATAGAACCCAGGACTACCAGCCCAGGGATGGCACCACCCACTATGGGCCCTCCCAACCTTGATAATTAATTGAGAAAATGCCTTACAGCTGGATCTCCCACAGTCCTTTCCTCAAGGGAGGCTCCTTTCTCTGAGATAACTCCAGCTTGTGTCAAGTTGACACTCAAAACCAGCCAGTACACACTATTTTCCAACATTTAGGGTTTTTAAGTTTTTAACAAGAAATAAAGACTGCGAGATAATTGAATCCCCACCCCCACTGAGAATTATTGTCACTCTGCATGTTTTGGCTTGAATGATGATGCTCTTTTCAGTTCTACTCTATCATGCAGATGTGGTTATCAACCTGTGATGCTCCTGGGAAGTCTGGGGCCTACAGAGGTGAGGCAGAGTGAAAGCCTTTACATCCCTGCAGGTGTGCCCTAAGGTGCCCTAAGGTCTGGGAGAGAGTAGCGGTTCCTAGTTCTCTCTCTCTACTTCCTGACTGCCCCACGCTGTGTTCCCTGCCATGAGAGAAGATACAGGAAACAGCATGTTCACTAAAACCATAGCCAACCCTGACTAGCTCCTCTAAATTTACTACACTTTAAAATACTCAGCAATTAGCACACATTTTTTTTTTTTAAAACCTGGAAGAAAATGTTATTTAAAAACAAAAACAACAGCCCTCTCCCTTGGTCTAAACTTCTGCTCCCTAGAGAGCAGAAGAGCCGCTTGGCTTTTGCTGGTGTTCATTCAGGTCCCCCAACCAAAACAAGAATAAGATGTCTTTTTGCCCGTAGCCCTATCCAGGTTTATGAGTCATTGCCTGTAATCTTTAAAGTTATCTTCTTATACACAGGGCATCGTGTGTTTGTGTTCTCTCTCCCAACCCTGAAGCCCTGAACAGAGCTCTACCGTCATCATGGGGGTTCAGTAAACCTTTTACCCAGTCTCTCAAAAGCCTGTCAGCAGCTGCTAAAGGAAATTACCTAAGGGTCAAGGAATGTATCAGCTGACACTGGAGAACATTTTAGTAAAGTATGTGTAAAATGATATAAGCAGTCTACACATTAAAATTAAAATTGTATTTCTTTTCTTCAAATGACATAATTATTGAGACTCTAGAAGGTCTCCTGAATCATGGTAGGTCCATTTTCTGGTTTCCATAGTAACAGGAATGCAGCCTCTGAATCGTAACTCATCTCTCTGGATTAAGGCAAATGGGGTTACATTTCTTACCCAAATATACAGGCCCAGACAGAGTTATGATTATTATGTAAGCTACAATTTCCACTTACTAGCTATTATTCATTTTTAATTAGCAGGCTAGCTTACAAATAATTTAAAAAAAAATACGTGTCCTTTGTTAAAAATATATAAGGGACAATGAAGGCAAAAATAGAACTTCATGAAATTCAATTCTTTTTTATTAGAATGAAATGTAGTTTTATTATGATACAAGAAAAGAGAAGAGAGACTCCGTGTAGCTCCTCAAAATAACAGGAAATAAAGGTGGCATAAACATAATGGGAATAAAGCTTCTAACTACAATGCAATCTTTGGAGGTTTTTTACATTTTTTTTTCCAAAGCTATAATAAATGCAACAAGTCACCTGAACTGTCAAAAGAACAATTTTACACCGGAAAAAGCATACATACTAAGCCAAAACACAAAAGCACTCAGGTCCTTCAGGAGCCGGCCACTGCTCCTTGAAGGCACCTTGAAGTGGAGGGAGGAGTCTCGAGCCTGTCCTTTCCTCCTGGCCACGCCCACTGCAGAGGTCCGACGAGGATGCGCTCCTGGGAGAGCAGCCACTGCGAACTACAAACCCACCTACACTGGGTGGTCCTCAGATGAGGAACCTTTTACTTGACCTTGTAGCTGATGAAAGACTAAAAGCTTCTCAAGCCCGCTGCTAGAGAGGCTGCATCCCAGAGTCGTCCACACATGCTTGTCCAGCGCAGACATCATGCCGAGGGCCCCAGAACACGGAGGCAGAGCCAGATGGATGTGTGGTGGCTTTGTTTGTTTGTTTTAAAGGACTGGTTGTTTAACTTGACTCCGGACTAACAGTCGTGTAAGTGGAGTGGCCGTCTCTCGGCTTAGGACACAGTGAATTGTGTAGTGTTTTTACCTAAACCAACTTTTTTACTTTTGGTGGTAACCTGAAGCGTTGCATGGCACGGCCCTGAAGCTCAGTGTGGCATTAGTGACCTCGTGTCCCTATTTTCATTCACACAGGAGGATGTTTTGTCGAGGAGAGTAGGGTAGAACTCTACACACCGCCAACAGCTCAGGAAGTAGCATAGCGTCCCCGTCCATCTTTCCCCGGGGAAGGCAGGGAATGTGTGTGGGAGCAGACAGGACATTCCCAGAAAGTGTAGCTGCTCTCACCCAGTCCTTTAGCGAACAAAAAGTCCATCTCTCCACGACAAATAGCCAGTAGGTGACTAAGGAGCTGTGCTACGAATACAGGCTGCTGCTTACTGAGTTCTTGTCCCCTCCGGGCCTCTGCTCTTTGAAACTTCCCTGAGTATAGAATTGTGTCAGACGTGGGAGCCCTCACTCTGTCGTAGCAAATCCAGTAGCAGAGTCTTTCTGCCCTGCTACCCTTTATACTTCATCTCAAAGAGAAATCTAGGTAAATGTCTGTTCCTACTTCTATCTACCTCCAGAACAAGCAATTGTTTCATTTTTCAATGACAAACCAGAACTTGGTAACTTGATATTTTATTATACATACACATATATACATGTACACATATACACATACACATATTTGAAGCCCTCTTCCTCTTTATAAAATGTATATTCCTTGTTTTCAAGAGAAAAAATATTCTGACTTTCTGAACCAAAGATCAGACAAAATAGGTTGGTATGGCTGAGCATGTTGCTAGGATATGTGAGGTGAGCATACCAGGGTGGATTCTATCAGTATGGGATCTAGGTGCAGCCAGGCTATTTCTCACACTTCTAGAGACAAGAAGAGGAAATGAGCATCCTTCCCCACCTGCTGTTCCTAGGTAGGAAACATCAGCAGTGTAAGGCTGCCCTCCGGACTTTTCTCCCTTTTGAGGTAGACGGAGTTTGTAGTAGAACCTCCAGACCAGTCTTCACCATCCATCTTTCCCCCATGTCCGTAGAGAAAGGTTTCACTGGGAAAGGAGTAAGAGATGTTAAAGAGGAGAGCACAGTCTAAGCCCAGACACTAACAGCTATCAGAATCCAGAATCGGCCACACCAAAAACACCAAGAGGACGCCTTTCTATCTCTTGGAAAAGCCAGCTAAGATGGGTTAGTTTTTAGCTAATAATGCTGATCAGCTATCTGCTAATGGCCGGCAAGCCTTAGATAAGAACGCAGATCAATTACCTGCTATAGACCGGAAAGTAACTTCACCATATGGTTACGGACTACAATTCATTAAGATTTCTCAGGAAACAACAGCTTGTCTTCCTTAGATCCTGGGGCAATAGTGGGTCTTGCCTTTTGGTTTGAACACTAACATGTTGCCAGTAGTTCATTAGTGACATTCTAGAGTGGATGGAAGCTCCCCGATCCTCAGTCTGTGCTCTCTCTTCTTTGGAGTATGTAGGGTTTTATGTATCTCAGGTTCTGCTTGTGGAAAAAAAAAAAATGTTACTTTGCTGCTAAGATCACAGCTGCTCACTGTTTTCCACAGCTGTGAAATACTGCGGGTCTTGTCACTGAAAAACTAATGTTCCCGTTCCTGTTGTAACCCTTTTGATTAAAAGCGGCAATGGCAACAGACAAGCCAGGGAGGGAGTGCTGCTTATTATTTTTCTGTCTTATTTTGCCACAGTGATTCTCAACCCACATGTCACAGCCAAATGAACTATGAAAGCTTTGTGGAATTTCCAGGAGAGGTGGGGGAGAGAGGAAGGGAAGAAGGGAGGGAGGGATGGAAGGAAGAAGGGGAGGAAGGGGGGAAGGAGAGAGGGAGAGAGAGAGAAGAGAGTGTATATTTGCACAGGGTCTCTGACGAACAGTCAGAATTGAGAGCCCTCAGTCTAATGACTGATTCAGTCTTAGGAAACTGCACGACGGAAGTTGGAAAATGTTTGAACTCTATTGTAAACAGATACTTGCAGTCCTTTCGAAAACATTTTGTGCACTCTTCTGTTTGCTCCACTTGCCGGCTTGAAGGTTAGGAGAGGCATATTCTTTCTTAAGTACCCCGTGGCTAAGATACAGACGGGGAGGGGGGGGGTCCCAGATAAGGACTTTGAATGAGCTCCTCTTTAAAAAGGCAGGGATGGAGCAGGGCCAGAGCGAGCGGGGCTGGCAGAGGTCCTGAGTTCAAGTCCCAGCAGCCACACACAGGATGGCTCACGGCCATCTGTACAGCTACAATGTACTCATACACATAAATAAAATAAGTCTTAAAAAAAAAAAAAAAAGACAGGAATGTTTTGTATCCGGAGGGTAGTAGAAAATAACTGGACCTCGTGGATCCTGTGGGTACCGGGATGTCCAGGTTCTTAGGTTCTAGAGCAAGGAATCAGAAGGGAACACTAGGACAGCAGTTAGAAGCAGAGAGAGTTTCTTAAACAGTTCCAGGAATAGAGTGGGCTGTGACTGGAAAAAAAGAAAAGACTGGTCCCC
This sequence comes from Montemys delectorum, assembly GCA_019843815.1. Taxonomy (NCBI): domain Eukaryota; kingdom Metazoa; phylum Chordata; class Mammalia; order Rodentia; family Muridae; genus Montemys; species Montemys delectorum. Next base: position 14,468 of record JADRCD010232160.1, read on the forward strand.
AGTGGCCTCTTGCTCTGCAGATTGTGACCCTTATAGATCCCTTGCCTAGAGCAGGCTTTTTCCGGTGACTTCTCTGTCACCTGTTTGACCCGGAGGGAGGTCCTTTCTAATCTAATTTCTTTTATATGCTGATTCTGACCTCTCCACCCTGCTCTCCTGAGCCATTGCTCTGGACTCTGGTTAAATGGGGATGGTTTTGTGGTTTATGAACACAGCTTCCTATGTAGACAGATTAGCAGGTGGGGCAGTTCTCCTGAGCAGAGTCCCCACTGCCCTGGTGCACAAATTCATAGGTCCAGAAAGGGCAGTGGGGATACCAACAGCCCAACCGAAATCCCTTGTCTCACAAAAGAGAATGTAGAGAGCTCTGGTTTTGGGTGGGGCACGCCTTTACTCTCTGTATGTGGGAAGGCAGAGGCTGGTGGATCTCTGAGTTCCAGGCCAACTTGATCTAAGTAACAAGTTGCAAGACCACCACAGAGAGACCCAGTCTCCAAAAGAAAGAACAAAGGAGCAATGGCCTGTTATACCCATCTCATCCTACAAATGAGCTTCTCAGGTTGGATTTGTTGTTCTGCTCTTTGTTGTTTGTACAGTACACAGTGCCTTGCCTCTCAGGAAAAAATGGTAGTTTCTGACTAACATATATAAATATATTTATTTTATAATAAGCATTTTTTTATAAGAGCCTAATTGCAATATGTATCAAACACCGTTGCTCACGCTCACGCATCACCTGTGTGGTGCGTATGTGCCTATCATGTGATAAATTCAGCAACAGGAATTGTCTAATTGTCCAAGGCCACAGTCAAGCCTGGTGGAAGGTGGGTGAGGTCAAAGACGCAAAACCTTGGAAAGCTCAGCTTGTATTTACATAGATCAGATCTGCGCATGCTCACAGCACTAGCCTATAGGGAAGAATGTAGCCCGAGCCCTATGGTGAAAAGGGTGCTTTGCCTCTGTGTGACTCTGGCTAAAGGCAATCAGTAGAGGCTATCTGGAGGAGGCAAGGCCTGCCTCTGACCATGAAAGGTTGCATAGCATTCAGACAATATAGAACCAACAAAAAGGACTTACCAGCACAGAAAATGATATGAACTCAGGCGTGGGACGGAAGAACTAGTGCTTACGTTTGACTGAAACACAGGAGACATACAAAGGAAAGACAGCTTTCCCCATGCTGTGGGATCGCGTTGGACGATGGCTGGGTTTCTCAGTACCCTGGTTTCCTCAAATGTACAAAGGTGATAAAGGGTTAATTTAAAGGATTGTGTAAGGAAGAGATGAGCTCTGGAATGTTGGCTACTTAGAACATTCTATGCATACAGTGAGATGCACATCAGAAAGATTAATGAGAGAAGTAAAGGAATGCTAAAACAAGTTTCTAAGAAGCTCTACTTCTAAGCACTCAGTACCCAGGTCCGCTAGCATTCTGTGTGATAGCCGCTGCCTCCTTCTCCCAGCTTTGTTGGTTTGTTGGTTGGTTGGTTGGTTGGTTTTCATATGGAATTTAAAGAAAGAACAAGAAGCCATTTTATAGCACCATGGCTTTCTCTCCAACAGAAAATGCCCCCATTTTCTTTCTTTTTTTTTTCTTTATTAAAAATTTTATTACACAGCCATAATATTAACACTTGTCCAAATCCAAATAATATTAGATACAGATCTACACGTGGGTCAGGATGACTCCGAAGATTATATGGATTCCATGATTTTATGTCCTTTAAACAAGAAGGAAAAAAGTCCAAGTCTGACATGATAGGAGAGGTCCCAGCAGCCCCAGGACTCTGCTAGAGTGCAGGCGGCCTTCCTTCAACAGTCCGTGATTCCCCATTTACACAACAGTCTATAAAGAGCTTCAGTCAATGGACTCTTCAAGTATGTATGGTAGCAATGAGTCCATCACCGCTCCTTTGCCCAACTCTGCACCACAGCTACCACAGAGCCCTGGCCGGCCACGTTTCCCAATGCTACAGTCTCAAGACTTCTTTAAAACCATCCGTTACTGCTTTTTAAAAGGTAAAAATGTAACCTAAGGTAAAGCAACACGAGGCTTTACTCAATCAGAAGAGCTATTGTGTCCACTTTTGTTTAAATACTCCTTAAGCCCATTTTCAGTTCTTGGCAATGAAAACATTAAAAAGAGAGATGAGAGAAAATAGCTTTATGGTATAGAGGGAAAAAAGGAAAGCAACCAGCTGAGCAGACCAAAACAGCAGGCCCCAGCCAGAAATCATGACAGCAATGTAGGCAGCGAGTGCATGGTCCCAGAGCCAAACCTAGACCCTGAGTAGCTAATGAGCAGGCACCTAAGAACAACCCAGAGGCAGCGGGTGGGCTATGTGGGCACAGGTTCAAGGCAGGCTCTGGCAGCCCCTTTGGCACCCTGCCACTTCTCAGAGGCAATACAGCCTCCTCCGCCACTCTGGCTTGACCCCAGTGGTCAGGTCCACTGAATGATGGCAACTTCCCAGGGTAAATTCTTTTTCTTAAATGCAGAAGCAAATGTTTTTAAGGTCCTCTGACTTCTCTGCCCTCTGTGCCCTCTAGAAACTAATCTAATCTCTGAATGGTGTGATGCCAGACCAAGGCCCCAGGTCCTCCCAGGTTTGGATGGAGAACCAGTATCTGTATCTTTCTCAGATCAGCGACCAACCTCCAGCCATATAACTCAGGCTCCTAAAGAGTTAGCAGAAAGCTTGAAATCGCAAACATGAACTTTATAAACTCAAGGTGACATTGTTGATGTTCTAAGTTTTAGATAGTTTAACATTCTGACTTCTCCCTAAAAACTATAGTAAAGTAAACAGTTGTTTCTCTTCCCTTGTGCAGAAGGCCCTGACTTGAATTACCAAGGGGAATCAATGCCCTGAGCCCAGACAATTACTACAATAGGCAGCAAAGATGTGCAGAATCTCCGGGACTTGGGTTTTTTTTTTTTTTTTTTTTTTCTCCATTTAGTACCATATTTTAGAAGAACGTAAGTAATTGGTACATAATTTAGTTATCAACAGGAATCATAATACTCTCTTGTCATTGACTTCGAAAATCCATTTGACTCTTGCAGAGTGGTGCCGGCAGAGTGGGAAAGGCTGGAATAGATGTGGAATTACAATCGCCAAAGGCAGTGAGTTTTCTGTTGCTATTTAGCACAAGGGATCTGGGTCTCCCTCAAGTCCCTCCTCCACCCCCCACCCCGTGCTCGGTTTGCAAGGGGTGCAGTGAGTGACAGCAGAGTCTACTCCTCCCCAGCTAAGTCACAAGCTCAATAGGAAGCCTTTATTTTTCTGCAATTTAGAATTTAAGGCAGCAATTTCATCTATAACATCTAAGCCCAGAATTTATTTTTAGTTTTTTCACAAAGAAAGTTATACTCATTCAACCTTGCCTGACAAAAAAAAAAGTGTTTTTTGGTTTTTTTGTTTTGTTTTGTTTTGTTTTGTTTTAAAAAAAAAGTATAGATTTTAATTAGCTAAGCAATTTGCCTTTCTCTGAACCATCAAACCTTGGTCATGGCCAAAGGCAGAGAGCCAGCTGAAGTGGAACTACGGTCAGAGGAAGAGAGCAAAGTCAAGGGCTTGCAGCAAGCAGCAGTTGCCAATATTCTGGTTAGTAATTTGCATATTATTGTAATGACCTATTAACACTTAGCTTTGAAATGAAAATTGAGTGATTAAAGAAAAAGCTATCTGGCAGCCATTTTTAGAACGTAGAGATAAGGTGTATTTTCACCCCTGACTTCCTGAAGTAACTGGAGTGTACAGATGTGAACCTTCGAGCTAAGTCAGGGGCTTCTCTTGACCCCAACTCCTAGTATTCTCCCCCCACCAAGGAAATCTCATGGCTGGGGAAAGTTGGCTGGCTCAAAGCCCCTAGGTAGAAGCACTTGGGTGCCCTCGGGCTACCTTTTCCTGACAACTCAGAGAGGCATTTTCTCTCTCGCCCTGGATTTAAAACGTCTCCTTCTGGGTAGCTCACCCCCCTCCTCTCCCAAGGTGAGAGCATCCTTGCAGAAGTTTCAGGTCCACCCCACCTCCTCTGCCTATCTGAGGGATCCTGCCAAACCTCCCTCCCAGGTTCTGTCCTTTACACGTGCGTTTTCTTTAGAGCTTTACAAATCTCTGCAAATTTACTAAAAGGTTCAAGAACTGCCTCCAAGCTTGGGTTGCTGCTTAATGAAAAAAAAGGGAGGGGTGGATTTTTTTTCTTTGATCATTTATGCACATGTAAAGCCATGAAATAGGGACACTTGGATAAAAGCAATGGCCCCTGAGGACGTCGTAAAGCCATTATCCACGATCCTGGAGTCTACTTCACTTTATCTCTATATGCTCATGTTTTTGAAAAAGGAAGAAATGATTTACTCACTTTATAACTCTGAAAAGTTAGTCACCAAGAAGTACTCAAGTAAAGAGAAAGACTGCTCCCACTCTCCTCCCAGCAGCTGTCCTCCACTGCGTGAGTCATCACGGAAGCCTCCCACCAATGGCCTGGCTAGCACCTTTCCCCAGCACCCCCATCTTGCCTAAGCAAAGTTGGCATCTCTGCCCTCTGTTCACCTACTCACCTTCTAGGATCCTCCCTCCATGCATTTCATCGTAAGGCCACTTTCTTTTTTTTTTTTTTTCCAAGAGAAAAATGACCATGGAAGACAATGTTATCAGACTTGTGCCCCAACAAGTCAGATTCAGCCACCTAATCTCAATAACCCAATTTACACAGGCGTTAGTAGTGAAAAGCAGAAAGGGGGATATTCTCCATGTAGCCACACTAGGAAGCAGGACCACGGCAGAGTTAGGTTCAAACAGAAGCCAAGAGATAGGCATAGCTGAGCAGCCCGGCTCAGAGGCCATCCCTGCCCACCACTGTCTCAGCTCAAGTCTCACCAGTAAACTCATCTAACAACCTGTACATCTTTCTCCAGGGGACAAGTTCCTCCTCTGGCTGCCCCCTGGGCTTCAGGTTTTTCCTCTCCAGCAGGAGATTCCTAGGGAAAGTCTAACATCCTGGGTTCCAGTGATTCAATAAGCTAATAGCCAGAGAGAAGGAAACAAGAGTGTCTTTAGACTATACCCATTCCTGCCAGCTACAAGAGGACAGCATTACAGCCACTAGCTTACATGGCATAATACATGTTGAACATTGGCAATTTTTTAATGTTAGCTACTACCACTTAAGTTGGGGACATGAAACAAAGTACAATGTGTAGAGAATTGTCCCAGACTGTCTTACTGGACAACAACACAAGAGTCTCTATCTTAATTTGGACTTTCTGTTTAATTTGAACCTTCTCTCTCTCTCTTTCTTTTCTTTTCTTCCTTCCTTCCTTTATTTCTTTTCTCCCTACCCCCCTCTTTCTTTCTTCCTTCCTTCCTTTCTTCCTTTCTTCCTTTCTTTCTTTCTTTCTTTCTTTCTTTCTTTCTTTCTTTTTTCTTTCTTTCCTTCTTTCTTTTCTTCCTTCCTTCCTTCTTTCCTTCCTTTCTTTCATTCTTCTCCCCCTTACCCCCCTCTTTCTTTTTTGTTATTATTGTTGTCATTGTTGTTTTGTTGTTGTTGTTTTGGTTTTTGAAGACAGGGTTTCTTTGTGTTGCCCTGGTTATACTAGAACTTGCTCTGTAGACCAGGCTGGCTCCAATTCACAAGGATTCACTTGCCCCTGCCTCCAAGAGTGCTGGGGTTAAGGTCATGCACCACCACTGTCCAGCTGTGATTTGAACTTTGAATTTCCTTTATATCACTATTGTTCTACTTCCCTGGCTAAGCAATTGGCAGAGGAATTACTTTAACCTTCTTGATGAGCCTCGTAGCATCAAAATCACCTACCTGAATGAACAGCTGACTATCCTGTGCTCAAAAAAGACTTCCCCAACATCCAGTTAGTTACATAACTACATATTCTTAAAGTGGAACCTCCCAGAGGATAGCTGGTCCCTACCAGTCACTCCTTGATGTGAATGACTTCCCGAGAGATAATTAGATACTCCAAGAAACAGCGTTGACTGTCTGTCAATGGGAAGTTTGTCCTTTTCTTTTAGTTTGCTTTGGGGTCAGGATCTCACTGAGTAGCTCTGGCTGACCCAGAACATTATGTAGATCAGGCTGCCCTGGGTCTCACAGAGATCTATCTATCCTCTTGCCTCTGCCTCCCGAAGGCCTATGTTGTCACCCATTCCCAGCTCTGCAAGGTGGTTCTTATGGGACAGGTTGGACCAAGCTAACATTTATCCTCCTGAGACTACAGGTGTGTGCCTTCATGCTAAACAAGAGCAATTTTGAACCTATGAACCTGGGAAGGGTGACCCACCTACTACTGAAAGGCTTGGGGATAATCGGTGTAGACATGAGTGGGTGTGGGTGTAGGGTGTCGAGTCCAGAAGAGAGAAGGATGGAGAGAGAATCCTTACTAATGCTGTGGCTTGGTCTGTGGCTAGATGCAGATATATTATTACCTTGTTAGTATGAATGGATAATTCGCAGTATGAATGGGCCACTTGCTATAGTGGCCCGCATGTAAAGAGGGTTTTTTTTACAATCTTAGAATGATTGAAAAAACTAAATGAATATTCCGTGTTTATAAATAAAATTTTATTGAGTTCATGTATGTCTTTTCTATGGCAGCTTTTGTGCTATCAGGTAGACTTGAACAGTTTTATCAGACATCTTATTTGTAAATCCTAAAATACCTATTACCTGCCCTTTTCAAAAAAATTCTACCGACTCCTGGTTTATGGCAAAGCATTTCTTCTTTTTCAGTTTTAATACTCTCAGCCAAACAGCCTTTATAACATGCACAAATATTGCTCGGCAGGTAACATTTCTTCCCTTTCAGAATATTAAAGTGTAGAAACATTCAAAGAGCTGTTTCTCCTCTGTTATTATGCACACAGAACAAAAGTTCATGTCTAAGCATGCGGTATAAAGTATGGTGTGTCAAAACAGTTGATAGATATGGAATTTTTTTATCAGCTTGGTAGTAAAAATTTCTGTGTCCCATCACAAAGTAAATTCATGTGTTGAAATCTTAATTCCCAAGGTGACAGCATGCCAGACAAGAGGATGTTTTAGGGGAATCATGGTCATGAGCAAGAGCCATAATGAATGGAGTTAACTCCTGATAGCACCACCAAAGCGCTAGCCAGCTCTTCTGGTGAGACATATTAAGAACGAACAGCCGGGCGGTGGTGGCACACGCCTTTAATCCCAGCACTTGGGAGGCAGAGGCAGGCGGATTTCTGAGTTCGAGGCCAGCTTGGTCTACAGAGTGAGTTCCAGGACAGCCGGGGATACACAGAGAAACCCTGTCTCAAAAACAACAACAACAAAAGAAAAAGAACGAACACTCCGTTTCTGAACCAGAACTCAGGTACTTAATATATAGTGTTTGCACTTTGATTTTGAAGATGCCAGAGAGACAAACCTCACAGTCTATAGCATTTTGTAATTAATAACAACTCAGAAAGACTAAAAACAAGTGATCTAGGTCTGGTCGCTATACTATTAACTCTCCTGGTAGTGTGGGTCCATAAAAAAGTTCCAACTAAAAGTTTCTTTAAATATTTGCCCTTAAATTCAGACTTGCTATATCTAAGAGGTAGAATTACAAGTGATTTCCCCACTTTTTTTGTATCTCTATATTTCCTAAATAAATTTCAATAAACAATTTCAATACCTAAGTCAGGTCTAGGCACCCATCCTTAATAAGTCAGTAATAGGAACCAAATTAAACATGGAAAGCAAGAAAAAGGAGATGTATTCAATGTGACCACACTAGGAACAAAGGCAAAGAGATCTAGCAACCCCTGAAATCCATCTTTGGGATCCTGAAGTGAGATTAAAATTTAAATAGAA
>JADRCD010232161.1:0-12835 GCA_019843815.1 Montemys delectorum
TTGTCAAAAGCTCAGATCCATCTTGACCAGGGAAAAGGAAAAGGAATTGGAGTTACAATACATTTCTGGCATTCTCCTAAGACTGCAACTTTCTGTGTTGTCTCTGACTGACAGGAACTTTAAAAGCTGACTTTAATTATTTCCATCCTTGTTCTTTTTCCAAAGATTGCTTTTTTGTCTCTTTTTTTGCTGTGCCTGACAGCCCAATCTGATCCTAGATTCCAGTGAACGGAAAGAACACTTAGTGACTGGCCACTCCTTGGGGAAAGATACAGCTCATTGTGTAATGATACTGGTCTAGCCTTGTCTCCCTGCTCCCTTCCTCTACACCCTCAGTGAGTATTGCATCCCTGCGGCTGCTGATGCTACTGCAGTTGGTATGATTATTGTTAGTGTATCTTAATTAATCCTTTAACTTTACACCACTTAGTCAGACATGTCTACCTTCCTATTATTTCCCCCACCATATGCCTCTTTCTTGTTAATCTTAATAAAGATATCAAAGACTCCAAACTCGCCATAAATTAATTCTACCTCCTCCGGGATACTTGAAAGTTTTAGGGCTCTATAAAGGCATCTGCTATAAATTTGATTTGTGTTTCTATTCTGTAGCTTCTGCATAATTTTTAATCAAAACAATAAGAATAAAACTATATCTTAAGGAATATTCCCTATGCCCATGTTATTTGCATGACATTCAATTTTAATTTTCGTAGTCTTATTATCAGTTCATTATTCAAAGCAACTCTTTCCTTACAATGAATTGACTTACAGTTGAAAATAGTGTCATGGACACTTCCTTAGATGAACTGTTTGAATCACAGCCCAGTATTTGGAAGAACATTTCTGAACAGAACCCTTTGAGCATGGGCAGATCACACAGTGGCAAGTTGGGTTGAGGTAGCCAGGCAGCAATTTCAAAATCATCCATCTCTTCCCTCAGTCACGTGGTCAAGTGGTAAGGTGAATATGAAAAATGCAGACAGAGATTCTCAGAACCTCTGGAGGGGGTTCTTCCTATTAGCATTTCAAAAATGTCTCCAGTTCCCCAATCTAAATACATAATCTGTGAATAACATTATGGGTTTTCAGCTGGCAGTGAAGTGTGATATATTGTTAATGCTTTTCGGCGAATGTTAGAATGAATATCTGTCGAGAGCTCTATTGTCTCTGATGGATTTCATATAACACAGTCCAGCAAGCGCCTCAACCTCCTGCTTAATGAGAGACCTTACTGTTCTGCAGATCATTCGAAATTTTATTACAGCTAAATAATAAAAGCCATTATTAAGGTCAATTCATAGCTGTAGAGTTTGCAGTTTTAGAAATTTTCCCATGGACCTGGCTTGGATTCTGAATATAAGCTAGCTAGCTTCTTTCCTTCCTTCCTTCCTTCCTTCCTTCCTTCCTTCCTTCCTTCCTCCCTCCCTCCCTCCTTCCCTCCCTCTCTCCCTTCCTTCCTTCCTTCCTTCCTTCCTTCCTTCCTTCCTTCCTTCCTTCCTTTCATTCATTCTTTCCCTGAGGATGATGGGAATAAGTTAACTCTCTGTGGTTACCCTGAACGGGAAGACAGCCCTGACTTAAGCACTCGAAGGACAGAGTCTCATCTCAGGTTGCAGTGAACGTTCTCGCTCTACCCGCTGCCTCACCTCCCCGCAGTTGAAGGAGCCCAGGCTAGACTGAAGGATTGTGTTTATAAAGTGATTAAGAAATTTTCTCCCATCACTCACATTTGTGTGATGTCTCTGGGCCATTTCTGATATTGCTTCTGTAGCAACAGCATATTTAGTGCTTGTCACAGACAGGAGCCTTTTGAAATTGTGAGGGAGGAGTTGCGATTTATAATGCGCTACAAATTGCTCTCAGCGCTAGAATACAAATTCAAATATGATAGTTGATACCAATCTGCAATGTATTTTGGAGTAATCCCAATTGCTTAGGAAAATCCCTTGATGGTTTGGGGATACATTTTGTCTACCAAACAGTCATTCTGACTGCATTGAGAATTCAGACACAATTTTTAAAATGCAGAAGGGATTTCAGGGTAAATTATATTTTTGAAACCCCAAGTGTTCCAAATAGAAGCATCTTTGCTTGAAGCACCAAGACCCTGTAAAACCATACAGATAGGGTGGCTCTCAGACAAATTCTGTTCCCAGTAAATCCAACAGGGAACTTCGATTGAGCACAACTTAAAATGTTCTGTACATGTTAGGCATTTCCATGCATGAAGAGAAAACAGTGACTGTCTCTCATCACATATTTTCACAATGTTTTTATTGAGCAAGAAAGAACATCTAGTAGTACTCTCTCTCTCTCTCTCTCTCTCTCTCTCTCTCTCTCTCTCTCTGTCTCTCTCTCTCTCTCTCTCTCTCTCTCTCTCACACACACACACACACACACACACACACACACACACACACACACACTTTAGCTGTTTCTATAATAGCTAAAGAATGTTAGAGTAGAAACAAGTATGTACTACGGGTTATGGAGCCAACAGAATTATCACATGTTTTGATCACTTGTTTAGAACCCAGTACATCCATAATGCATAACTTAGTTAGAATATGAGAGTAAATTCATCATAAAGAAATCTCAAGTTCAAGTGCCTGTATCTAACTTGAGGGAAAAAACATAGAGAGACACAGCTAGCTCCACTAATCAGTGCACTGCCACCAGCAGTGAGGAGAGATGTTTTCAACATGTTTGCCCGGAGCCCTTGTTATCTGAACAAGATGACCAGAAAGAAGCTTGGTGGTGGGCAGCAAAGAAGCACTGTGGAGTTTTATTTTAATCACTATGAATATGATTCTTGGCTAGTGAAAGGCCCAGGAGAGTAGACCTTGGTCCCTGCATCAGGGATAGGCTCAGACTGGATGATTTGTTCTTTGTGTTAAAGTCACACAGGTGGACAGCAGAGATGCCTTACGTTGAATGAGTTTGCTACAGTGGCCGCAACAAGCTACCATTAGAGTGGTTAGCTCAAATAATCGAAATTGTTTTCCTTACAATTCTTGAAACTGGAAATCTCCAATTAGAGATCAGCAGGGTTGTTTTCTTCTGAGGCTTCTCCTTAGCTAGGAAGCAGGCCATCAGAGGCTGTCTTTACATGGCCCTCCTCTGAATTTGGCTGTGTTCTAATCACATCTTATCCTGTGAATGCCAGTTGCATTGAATTGGGACCCATTGCACTGGGAGTGTAGCTCAGTCAGTGGTGGAGTGCTTGCTTAGGTTGGGTAAGACCTGGGCTTCAATCAGCAGCACCATACAAAATTACGTGAAATCCAATAAAGTTGCACATGAGTTAGCCCTACTCTATGACCTCCTCTTAATTACTGTAAAGACTTAAGCACTAAATGTCTTGCATTCTGAAGTTCTAGGATAAGGCCTGAAGTGTATGAACACACAGAAGGCATCACAGCCCATGACCAGCTAGGTGTGGATGTCAGTTATATTGGATCTTTGTGGGATTTCCTGATGCCTTTGCAATCTTGGCCGAAAGCATTTTGTCACAGTGGCTCTACCCTGCCTGACATGATAAAAAAACATGTTGTTAATAAAAGCAGTGTAAGCCTTACACTTGTTACTCTGAAATGTACCTGTTCGTTTTACCTATGCAGTTTTCAGCTTTCTTGAGTTGGCACCTATACAGAGTTATGTTGTAACTCTGGTTGGTTGTTCATTGTGGAAAATGGATGCACACCATAGCTACTTCTCAGGGTGGACCAGAAATTAAATACCCTTTGCAGAGAGAAATGTCCCAGAAGAGGAGCTTATTGGCTAAACCCTTAGGGCCTCTAGGCACCTCATTAGCACGGAGAACTCTGTTCTGGGCCTACACTACTGCGGGTCACATCTCCTTATATGGGGTGTATAGCATGCGTACATCTCCTTATATGGGGTGTATGGCATGTGTACACTTCCTTATATGGGGTGTATGGCATATGTACATCTCCTTATAAAGAGTGTATGGCATGTGTACACTTCCTTATATGGGGTGTATGGCACTTGTTTCAGGTCAGGAATTTGGCAGGGATCAGAAGGCACCTACCGTCTCAGATGTGTACCCACCAAGTTTCCAAGGTCTTAACCCACTCTACCCACCAAGCATCCTGGCATGGTTTACCATCCCACAACCTACTACTCCTGCTTCATGCAATTAGAAAGGATATATGGAAAAGAAAACTCAACAATAATACTAATACTAATACTAATACTAATACTAATACTACTAATAATAACAATAACAATAACAATAAAAATAATAATAAAATAATAAACAGACTAGAAAGATGTTTCCATTTCAAAATCAAGTCAGACAGTCTTGGAGATCAAATAAAACAGAAAGCTCAGCATACAATGAGGGGAAGACTGTGCGACCATCACTGGCTCTCAGACTCGGTGCTGGTTGTAAAGCTTGCTCCTTCCAGACAATGGAGACTAAACACGTTCCACCACAGAGAATAATCTGAGCTTACTGCTTGGAGCCTAAGCTGGAGTATCCCTCCACTACACCCAAACGGCTTTGGAGGCTAAAGAATAGAGTCCAAGAATTCAGGTGGTAGAAAACCCAAGTCTAGTGAGGGATGAGAAGGAACTGTTCTTCCAAGGGACAAATGAGCTTATGCCCTGTGTCATCAGACACCATCTGACTATAAAGCACTTTTTATAACTGGAGCATGGTACTGTGAGGAAAAGCATGAAAGAAGAGAGCAAGGGAAAAACCTTCTATCCACACATGAATGCAAACCATACAACACAAAGAAAAATAATGCTAAGAAGAGACCCATCAAAATACATAAGTTAATTAATTAAGCTTGTTTCAAATGAAATCAATGTCATAAAATTACAAGCAAATGCTTTAAAATATGATTAAAATGTCCAAGAAGAACAGCACCCAGAAAATAAATCTGAACTAAACAAGGCACTTATAAAAAATCAATAGAAATCTTAGAAAGAATGTAATTTTATATATAATTATGTATATGAGAAAATAGGAAAATTAATAGGATAAGTTCTAGACTGGATTGGAGAAACATAAGCAACCTAAGCAGCTTTGGTGTGCATCCGATGAGCAGGCCAGCAATGCAGGACTGAGCAAGCAGTGCTTGTGCCAACATGCTTGAAGACAACAGACACTCAATCACGCGCTCAGTCTGGAAATCAACGTCTAAATGCTGCCCAAAATGACAGGTGACATGAAAAACCATGGGAGTTATGCAGGTGCAGAACTCCAATTCTCAGTGCCAACCAAGACACAGACATTCTCAGATCTTCTACATAGTCAGACAACTCCTTGGGAGTGCAAGTAAGAAAAAAGATGTGGTACACATAGAAAACTGAGGATGTGCTGCTCTGCTAATTAAAACAATGACTGGAGAATGCATTTCATTAGGAGAGAAACAGAAGCCAATCTGCAGCTGCCACAGTTCCCCATATCCCAGGATCCTGTCCACAGAAAATGTATTCTCCTGTTGATCTTGGGGTCATTACTCAAAGGCAAAGAGGGCAAAAGCAAGATACAATTTCTTGGCTTCCAAGTTCAAAGAACTGAACCATTCTCCTGGGCCCTATCTTCCCTGCCTTCTATCAGCTCCCTTCCAGGTAGGACCATTGCTTTAGGGGATCTTCAGAAGGCAGACTCTGAGTCCCAGCTGACATGGGTGGGATGCAAACTTGAAGTAAAACGTTGCTTAGCTAAGCCAGCACGTCTCCAGTTGTCTGTTACTGCAGTATCATGACTGTGAGGAACAATTACACAAAACTGGAAAAACTACAGAAATTGATAAAATAGACTAAGGAATTTAATTAAAAATCAATTAGAAAATACTAATTTTTAATGAACATCTAAATCTCTAGGCAACAATAACATGGAATGTGTTCCTGGGAGGATTAAAACATGTTCTAGAAAGCAGAGCAATGCTGGATAATCTTAAGCTTTGTTCAAAAAGTCTTCATACTGCATATGTTTAAATTTTATGATGCCCATATGAAAGCGATCTTAAAGCAACCTATTGAAGACGTTCCCAATTCAAGTGAAATCAGGAGGGAAATGGAAGAGAAAGAAGAAAAGAAGGGAGTAAAAGGAGGAGAGATGGCGGGAGGGAAGGAGAAAGGAAGGAAGGAGTACTAACAGGACCAAATATAAAAACTGCAGTAAAATGGAAGAAACAAACTGCATATGAGATCAATCAATGTGATCAAACCAAACCTGATAAATATGATATTTCTAATTTAAACTTTTTGATGTTGTAAAAGATTAAAAAAGAAAAACATCACTACCCCCTTTTTCTCTTTCTACTACTACCCCCTTTCTCTCTCTCAATTAAACCTCTTACACATGAAAAAAAGAAAAAAGAAAAACATCAATAAAAAAACCTGTGGATGACAGAAATCCACACACATACACACACACACACACACACACACACACACACACACACACACACACACGAGAGAGAGACAGAAAACACTAGAGCAAACTAGCTGAGTCCCACTGTATTCTCACAACTGATCAAACTGCTATATTGGGAGAGTCTTTAAAGACTTAACAATTGGGTTGAAATGAGGCTTTGAGAATGTGCCCCGATTGCACATGACTGGATCTTTATAAAAGTAGGGAGTTGGGATAAACACACACAGAGGGAGACACAGAGAAGACAGTCACTTGCAACTCAGGGAAAGACTTAGGAGGTGGGACGCTGTGTATTTTAGCTTCTAAATTCCAAAATGGTGAAAATATGAATGGCAATGGTGTAAGCCACCCACTCTGTTGAGTCTTATAATGGAAGTATGAGCAAGCCAAAACATTAACAAAAAGAAAGTTGTGGCATTACTAATGTTAGATAAAACAGAATTAAAGCCCAACAGCATTAAAGGCATGGGCGGGGACACTGTACTAAGGCATAAATGTAGTCCCTACTGAACCCTCCACATTCAAGCACTGGCCCAACCTTCCCACCAAACCTCTCTTATAGGTATTGCCAAAGATAGCTGACTTCTAAACTTCAGCCTGTGTACCTGTGGGCAGCATTTGGCACAACTGGAGAGGTCCTCCTTTTTGAATCCTTTCTATTTTCTTGCTGGTTGTAGCACCATTCACTCCTCCTCTCTAGTCTCTGATTGCATCATCATCCCCACCCAAAATGCTGGGCACCTGGAAGGCTCAGGCTTCGGTTGCCTTCTCTCCTCCATCTCAGAACAGCTGCAGCAGTGTAGCTGGAGGCTCAGGCAGAGGAGAGATGCACAGAAGTAATGGAAGTCTTCTGAGATACAAGACAGAGCACATGGGCACACGGGCTATGGAGAGAAGGCTCGGGAATGAGTACAGCAAAAAAAAAAAAAAAAAAGGCATCTATGAATCATTTTCGGAACTTTTTGTTTGGTTGGTTGGTTTTGTTTGTGTCTGGGTCAGTATATATTGAGGTGAGGAGACACCACAACACAGCATGGAAAGCATTGAGTTGGGGCTTACAGTTTCAGGGGTTTAGTCATCATCAGCATGGGGGGAGAAGCGTGGCAGCCTGCAGACATGGAGCTGGAGAGGAGCTGAGAGTCCTACATCTGAGTCTGCAGACAGCAGGAAGAGAGACTGACACTGGGCCAGGCTTGTATTTTTGAACTCTCAAAGTCCACCCCAGTGACACACTTCCTCAACAAGGCCACACTCCTAATAGTGCCACTCCCTGCTGACCAAATATTCAAATCTTGAGCCCTAAGGGGCCATTTTTATTCAAACCACCATATTTTTGTTTGTTTGTTTGTTTTCGTTTTGTTTTGTTTTTTGTTAGTCCTAGTTGTCCTGGAATTTGCTATGTAGGCCAGGCTGGGTTTGAACTCACAGATATCTACCTGCCTCTGCCTCTCAAATGCTGTGATTTAAAGCATATGCTACCATGACCAGTTTTATACAGTATTGGGGATAAAACCCAGGTGATCAGGCATGTTATGAGAGCACTCTAATTTACTGAGTTATTTTGCTGTGCCCTTATTTCTGATTTCCATTTCATGTGTTTGAACCAGAGTTGACTGTGGATGACTAAAAAAATTGAAGTCACAGGTGAGGGGCCATGGCATGTTTTGAAGCCTCTCACTAATAATTGTTGCTACAAACCACCACCACTCTTGTGGGATAAAGTACCTTAGCCAACTCTGGTCCTCTAGAATCTTCCTGCCTCTTTACAGTTAGGTATCCCTATGCCCAGAAGAGATACTCTTCCAAAATAAAAGTCATCTCTTTTCATCTTGGCCTTGCCGTTTCCAAAAACCTTTACCTTTTTCTTAGTACACGACTGGGATGTCTTCTCCAAACACACACATGCATACACACACACACACACACACACACACACACACACACACACACAAAACACTTAAACACACTCACTCACACTTATACACACACAGAGACACCCAGAAAGAGGGAGACGGAAGGGAGCAGGGGGAGGAAGAGAGGGAGGGAGAAGGAGAGAGACAGAGAGAGCAGAGAGAGAGAGAGAGAGAGAGAGAGAGAGAGAGAGAGAGAGAGAGAATGAATTTCCTTGCTCTACTTCAGCCTCCAGACTCCCCTGTACATGAAAGCGCTCCTTCCCACTACTCCACCCCCACCCCAGCCACCTCTTCCTCGAGGGAGGCTTTGTCTGGGCAGTCACTTACTGCACTTCCAGCACTGGTTGGTGTTTGTTATATTAGGAACTCTCTGTTTCCTCTACTGACAGAAGTGCCATCATTTTTGTGTTTGTGGTATGTAATTCAGTGCAGTCCACCAAAAACCACTCTAAATTCTAAATATTTGCTGACAGAGTGAATACACAAATGAGTTATTTAATCAGGATATGCACAAACCTGCGAGCAAGGAAGCCTGAACTCATTATTTTGAACCCCAAGTAAGCAAGGTGTTGCTACAGTTAAACTAATTGTGAAAGAATTAAAGAGAAACCAATGATTTGCATGCTGTGCGTTCCTCGCAGTGTTATAGATATGACAACGTTTTAAGTAAGGAATTTAAGGAATACTGAATTTAAGGAAGGATTTAATGAATACTGAATATTTGACATTAAATTAATTATATTTGTAGTATATAAATAGAGAGAGACCTGATAGTTCCCCCAATTAAAGACTATATATCCTGGGGCTTGAGGGATAGCTCAACAGTTAAGGGATATACTGTTCTTCCCAGCATCTGTTTCAGGTAGCTCACAACTCCAGGGATCCCATCCTAGACCTCTTCTGGCTTCCTTGGGACATGGCATAGGCTAACACAGGCACATAAGTGCACACACATATAGGTAATTTGCCTAAAAGGAATGCACATCTTATATATGTACACATTAATAAAAACCAACAATATGAGGAGTGGGAGAAAGGGAGAGATTGAAGCCATTGATATGGTAAAATATGAAGAATGCCCTGACAAATTTCAATCGATCTATAACATGTAGACCAAATTTTCTTACCACAATATAATTAAGCTCAAAATCAATAATGCTAAATTATAGTTTTGTCTTAGTTACTATTTTATTACTGTGATAAAATAAAGTATTTAATTTGGAACTTAAGAGTTTTAGAGGGCTAAAGTTCATAATGGTATAGCAAAGGCATGGTAGTCAGAGTAGCTGAGAGCTCACATCCTTACCACAAGTAGAAGGCAAGGGAGAAAGAGAGACTGGGAATGCCTTGGACCTCTGAAACTTCAAAGGCACACCTTCTCCAATAAAGCCACACCTCTTGATCTTTCCCCAAACAGCTCTGCCAACTGGAAACCAAGCATTCAAATATATGAGTCTAGGGGGGGCAGTCATTTTCATTCTAACAGGTATAGAATGCTCAGGAACATACACTCGAAGACTAAAAACTGGGCCTGATTATATACATAGATTAAAAGAAAATTAGAAAAGAAATTGCTGGAAGAAGCTAAAACCTTGTGCTATGCAGCTAATGTAGCACATGCCCATTAATTAATGACCAAGCTGCTTCGTATAAATGTATGAAAAATTTTCCAAGATAAAAATATTTTTTTAAATTTTGTGATCAACAATATTTTTAATAATTGAGCATTTAAATAAAAAAGTAAATATAAGACCCAGAAAGTACTCCATGAAAGACCACAAAGACAAAAGAGATCATGTTTGAAATAGAAGCAAAGGGGAGGTCTGTTAAATGAGATCTGTTCTTTGGGAAATAAGACCTTAAGATAATACTGAAATACAAAGAATGTGACCACAGAAAGAAAACATCAAAAACATTTAAAATATTTGAATTAGTTTATACTAATGAATAATTTTCTTTAAAAATACCATTTCCAAGTATAAAAAAAAGAAAAGAAAACCAAAGCAAACCAATAAAGTCCAAGTAGAAAACAAAAGGAAAAAGGGAAGTGAGGAAAAAAGGGAAGGAGGAAAGAAATGGCCGAAGTTCCACACCCACGTTCTCCTTGCTCAAAAGGAGCAGCCTGACTACGGGTGGCATTCATCAAAACTTCAAGAAAATTATCTTCATCTTACACAAAACCATCTCAGAAATAGACCCATGAAGGCAAGCCAATTAAATTCAGTAGATTACTTCACACACATACATACACACACACACACACACACACACACACACACACACCGTCAAATACAGCACAAACAAAAGCAAAATAAAATTGAACAGGGAAATCTTAACCATTTAGTTCACTAAGATAAAACATTTTATGTGTCAAAAGCTATCATAAGTGAAATGAAAAATGTCTTCCACAAAAAATCTTTTGAAAGAAGTTAACTGTATGGGTGCTGGTGAGATGGCTCAGTGGGTTAAGAGCACTGTCTGCTCTTCCAAAGGTCCAGAGTTCAAATCCCAGCAACCACATGGTGGCTCACAACCACCCGTAATGAGATCTGACACCCTCTTCTGGTGTGTCTGAAGACAGCTACAGTGTACTTATATATAATAAATAAATCTTTAAAAAAAAAAAAAGAAGTTAACTGTAGATCTATGGTCTATATAAAATAACAGAATACACAAAACACGAAAATCACAAAGAACAGACACGTAAAATGGGTAAAATAAATACCCACAAGAAGCTGCAGAATAGGAAACCAGGATCAGTAATGTGTTTATGAAGGAAATGCTTAATTTCATCACTAATCGAAGAAAGGCAGAGCAAGAGGAGACGCCATTTCAATTGCAATGTGCTAGCAAACCGAAAGACTTTGTAGTCCTGACCTGAGAAAGATCACACAGCTAAGCAGCTGATGGCCACACATTGCCACGGGGCAGCAGAGAGGGCTCAACTGTCAGCAACACTGGCTGTTCTTCCAGGATTTGATTCCTAACAGGTGGCAGAATTTTCTCCCCAATTAGTTTAAATAGTAATACAACAAGAAGCCTGTGATTGGACAAGGAAAAGGGAGGCGGAGCTAAGAGCTTCAGAGATGGGAAGAGAGGACAGAGCAGGGGAAGGAAGATGGTAGAAGAGCAGGATGACCCAGAGCAGGGGGAAGGGGGAGGGAACAAGGTTTTTTTGTTTTTGTTTTTGTTTCGGAGGGGAAGCTGGGAAAGGAGATATCATAAGACATGTAAATAAAGAAAATATCTAATAAAAAATAAATAAATAAGCACTTATAATCTACCATCCCCATCTCTTAATGCATCTCTGCCAATGGCACTGTTATAGATTCCTGGCTTAACTTGTGTTAAGTAAACTGAACAAAAGGTTTGAAACTGGAATCTCTATATAAGAGAGAACACATTGTCTTTGTCTCTTCAGACCTGAGTTACCTCATACAATATAATGTTTTTAAATATAGAAGGCCACGGAAGCATAGGGAGAAATCAGGAATAGGGGTTGATCAACTTAGAATGGGGGCATATGAAAATGTCACGTGGAGGCCTACTGTGATGGTTTGAATAAAAATGGCCCCGTAGGCTCATAGGAGTGACAGCGTGAGAAAGTGTGCCCTTGTTGGAGGAAGTGTGTCACTGGAGATGGACTTTGAGGTTTCAGAAGCTCAAGCAAGGTCCAGTGTCTTTCTCTAGCCCTGTTGCCTGTCAATCCAGATGTAGAGCTGTTGGCCCCTTCTCTAGTACCATAGCATGCCCCATGCTTTCTGCTGTGATGTCAATGAACTAAACCTCTGAACTATAAATCAGTCACAATAAAATGTTTTCCTTTATAAGAATCGCCATGGTGGTAGTGTCTATTCACAGCAACCAAACCCTAAGACGCCTGTGTCTCACAACCCAATTGAAAAATACAGAGGGGTAATAGCACACATGGTGTATAAAAGAATAGAGGGACTTTCTAGAGGTTAAAGGATTAAATGGAAATGAGGAGTGAAAAAAATAGCCACAGGTAGCTATGAATATCACAAAAGGATAGGATAATTGGGATAACTTGTCTCATCTAGATGGGCAGCTTGTATCATTATCAATTGGCTCTGATATTATGGTGTGAGCATCTTGTAAATTGAGAATTTATTGATATATAAATCTGGCTGATTAATTATAAGCTTCTAGAATTTTTGATTTTACCAAGTTACTGGGATTTGGGACTGCCAACCACAGGCGGAGGATGGCTGAGACGGTACAGGCAGCTCTCAGGCAAGTAAACTAGAGAAGGGAAGACTGGGGCTAGCCTAGAGGTGGCGAGACCGCAGGCAGAGAGTAGCTGGGTATAGCTTGCGATGGTGCCACTTTTTTATTATTTCCTGCAATACTAGCACCCACATCGTGGCTCACAGCAGTTTATAGCTCCAGTCCAGAGAATCTGGTGACATTTCCTGCTCTCTGTGGCTATTCTAGGAAGGAAGGAAGGAAGGAAGGAAGGAAGGAAGGAAGGAAGGAAGGAAGG
>JADRCD010232161.1:12845-43944 GCA_019843815.1 Montemys delectorum
AGGAAGGAAGGAAGGAAGGAAGGAAGGAAGGAAGGAAGGAAGGAAGGCAGGCAGGCAGGCAGGCCAGTACACTTCTGCTGGTGGGTAGTTCCCCACCTCTGCATGTCAACAGGGCAATCAATAGTAAGTAGCAAGGACAGTGTGCCCAGGACCTGACAGCCTCAGTCCTTAGCATAGGATTCTGATCAATCCTCTGGCACATGGGACATGCTCAAGAATGATCATTGCAGCAATTTTTGTTGTGCCTAGAAAAAAAATGCAAACAATTTAAATGCTCATTTAGAGAAAATTGGATAAATAAATTGTAGTATAAATATACAAAGGCATTTACACAGCAAACAGAATAAATGAATTAAAGCTGCAATTGCCAGAATAAATAAGTCTCAAAATCATTAGTTTAAGCTAAAAGGAAAAGAACAAAACAAACAAAACAAAACATCTACAGAATATATATATTACCAACATAAAAATAAAAATGCATAAAATAGCACTATTTAATACTTATGATATATGTGGATATTCTGTTAATAATATCAAAACACATACAGAAATTAAAAGGATAAAATCAAGATAGTACTTGATATATATATATATATATATATGTATGTATGTATACACACATATATATATATATATATATATTGGCTTTACTTGATGGATATATCAATGGATATGTAAGTAAGCAAGTAGGTATGTAGATAAAGAGATACACAAATCATAAAGGATAGATAGATAGATAGAGAGAGAGAGAGAGAGAGAGATAGAATTTTAATTTTCAAAAATAAAACCAATGCAAGTGAGGCAAAATGTTAACATTTCTGAAAACTTCATAGTTCGCAAATAAGTTAGACATCACTTAGCCTCAGTTACTCTTCATGCTTCAAGTATTTCATAGTAAGAAACGTAACATGAAGCAGGCTGCAGGAGACTAGCAAGATGGAAGGCAAGAAATGCAGCAGACAGTGAAAGCAATGGGGTTAGTACTGCTAAGAAATTGAAAGGGGGGGAAAAAACCCAGACAAAGCAAGAAGGAAGAGATGAGGAGACAATGAAGGGGATCAGGAGAGAAGAAAAGAGGGAGGGCTGGAGTGCCTGTGGATGAAGGCAAGAGGTTCCCTTCATTTTCCTTTCCAGCCCTATGCTAGCCCAATAGGGAGGCTGCCTAGAAGCTCACACAAGGCTTTAGCTCCAGCAGCAGCACCCCTGCCCTGAACCTCACCAGGGCGGAGGGAAGGAAAGGGGAACAGAAAGCAGTTTACTTACATACACACCTTCACCCTTGTCTACACTTCCTAAAATTTACATAATGAGGTATAACCACATTCCTAAGACTACTATTTCCTGGCACAGAGAATTGCTCACTGAGAAACATCCACTTTAGGAAACTAGCAACCATTTACTTCTAGGAAGTAAAAGCTTTTATTTTTCCCTCTTAGCAAAAATTGCTGTGCATTTGCATGCTGTTTTGAGGTTTGCTATCTTTAGTTCAAATCCTTTCCCATTTCTGGTTTGCTGCGTTGTCTTGCATGCCTTCCCTCAGGCTCCAGGTTTAGTGAGTGGTCAGGTCTTCTCATGTGTGTCCATATGCTCTGGTCAGTTGTAACAATCTCACCTGGGCCACCCCTCTGAGAGACAGTTTGTAAGCCAGAGACTAACAGAGTCAGTATAGCCCAGCTGATCATCTGTTTCCCCAGGAAACACAAATCATACACAAACATGCAAAGAGAGAGCTCAGATCCCATGCTTCTGTGTTCAAGTGAAGCCTGCTCTGGGGTGGGAGGGGGGTGTCACTTCCTACCCACAGCTGCCCTGCTAGGCTTACGCCATATCATGCACCAATCCTGCTGAATGTTACACTCAAACATCCAATACCGTTTTCCATCTCTGAAAGCTTACTTTAAAAATTTCATCCATGCATAGAAAAAAAATCTTCAATTTCCTATAGAAACAAAAAGACAAAGAACAAAAAGGGTAGCCAAAGCCACCCCGAAGAAACGGAGCACTGCTGGAGATATCACCACTCCTTATTTCAAGTTACACTACAGAGTGATAGTAACAAAAATGATGTGGTGGGAGCTCTCAAATAGAGACATGGATTAATGGAATAGAATAGGGGACCTGGTTATAAAAGTCATGAAAGTAAAGCTATCTGAGTTTTGACCAAGAAGCTGACAGGAAGCAATGGAGAGGAGACAATGTTCTCAGTACATGGTTCTGGGAACATTAACATGAAACTCTATCCCCATATCTCACCTTGAACGTAATTCACCTCCAGATGGATCACAGACCTCAGTAAGAGACCTGATTCCCTGGACCTGCCAGAAGAAACGGTTGGGAGTATGCTTTACCACACAGGTATAAGATCTTCTGAAAGGACTCCACATAAAACAGGAAGTGAGATGAGCGACTGACAAGTGCAATCTCATGAAACTCAAAAGCTTCTCAACAGGAAAGAAAACTGTCAACCGCTTCAAGAGCCAACCTGCAGAATGATTATCCCACAAGGCCACCGAATGCCAGCCCTGGAAGGAGCGGGTCACTGAAAAACCCCATGCCAACCAGGTATGAGCTGCTTCCTAGAGGCTGCGGTCAGGGAGGCTTTCGAGGATAGCCCCCAATATAGGCTTTTGCAATTCCTTTCTGTTCCCTACCAGAACTACCACATGCCTTGAATGCATACTATAGAAAAGTCAAGCTGGGGTGAGTGAGGGTAGAAGCTTCCTCCCTCTTGGCTGATGTTCACAGTCTCTGGTGCTGTGCACGCTGCTGGGAGAGTAACAGTACCAATGCTGTTACCCAGCTAACGATGTAATGAGCTAGAATATTAGCCTTCCAGGTAAAATGTGCCCAGTGCTACAACAGTGGCAAACTGTTGTGGGGATGACCAATGGCTTCCCGATTGGCAGGGAGGCCTGGCCCACAGGAGGGAATCTATGCTTAGTGTAGTAAACCACTCGGATGTCTCAAGCCCAAGAAAAGAATCTACTACTCCTGCTTAGCTGAATTGGCATAACAACGATCGCTTTCTAAAAAGCTAAGTTTACATGCCCAGAGGCTAATAGAAATCTTAATCAGAGAAGCATCTCTTTGAAGGGAATAGAGGTGAATTCAGCCCCCTGGCTGCGGATGTTGAGAATACAGGATGGTTGAGGGCTCATCCCTAAGCAGGACATTTATACCACCCTCTAAGGGTCAGGGGACACTGCAGAAAAAGAACGAAAGAATAGCTACAAGTAGAGGGAAGGTCTACAAGACAACACCTTGTGAGTGTGACATGCCAGGACGATCATGAAGTACAGCGTCTGTGCTTAACTTGCATTAGGCCTATGCAAGTCAGCCCTAAAGTTGCTCAACTAGAAGCTCCTAGGAGAGGGTGAGGCATGAGCTTGAGCTAGGTACCACAAGTGAGTCCACCAGGCTCTAATGTAGTCCAAAACCCATGATCACAGAAAGCCCTAGCTAAATCTGAGGGACATAAAGCAAAACAAACAGTCAAGCATGTGCTAAGAAGATTTTTAAGGAAAAGGGGGCCTAACAGTGGTGGGAGAGAAGAGAGAAAGTAACCATAGTTACTGCATTACCTACATATGAAATTGTAAAAGAACAAAATTTAACATTAATAATAAAATAGTTCTATCTACTTTCTCTTTCTTTTCCCTACTTAGGGAAATCGAATCCAGCCCAAGGACAGGCTCAAATGCTGTCCAGTCCACCATGCATTCCCTCAAGCAAATTTCCTTTTCAGTAACTCTTCACCTCTCTCTGTTGCTAGACAAGGATTACCAAGTGAGCTAGTTATCATTGTGATGGGCTGTGCCTAACACAGTACCCTATATTTCATAGGTGCCCAATAATGATCAAATGTATACATGTAAATACGCATTTTAAATATTTATACTAATTTTAACCACAGATACGTTTATAAACCAAAATTTGATATAACTTGAACCTCAATCTTGTGTAAATTACTGGATGAGTGGGTAAAGAAGGGGTGGGATTCCCAGTGATCACTCTAGAATGGATGAGATCTCATAATCCACTCCCACTATTTTCAGTTATCCTGTACTCTTGTCAACGTCTTTCTTCAAGCTCCTCAGAGTATATTTGTAGGTTCTAAGAGTAGTAAGCATTCACTTTACTTAGGTACAGTTCTAAAGGGAAGACACACATTAAAGAGTGTGACTCCACATGTACAATCGAGTTGCACTCCACGAAGCCACAGATGATGGTAATCACAAAAGCTGACATCCCGATCGTCCTTCATCATTTACTAAATCCTCTCTCTGGGTGGATTCCTTTGTGCCTGGTGAGAACAAGCTATTGCAACCAGCCTCTAGTGCACCACAGCCATTTAAGAAGAAAACCATGCATCCCTCAAACTCCCTTCTAAAGACTCATAACACGTTTCTCCACAAATGACTGCCCCTGGTTATTAATTCACACTCTCTTAGAGTCGTCTACCTTTCATTTATAATTTTTAAATTAACCCAAATGTTTTTGACAGTGATTTCTGAAAAGCAAAACAGCAAGACAAAACATTAAAAAAGCAATGTGTTTGTGCTATTTAATTTGTTATTGAAAGGAGTTGGGAAGACAGGTGCCAACAGAAATTGATCATGAAATCAACATGTCCTCTGTGCCCTTTACAAGCCCTCCTCCCAAAGGAGACTTCACTGCGATGGGCCTACCGAGCCTCTAGCACCCTCTTGCTTCTGTCTATCTAGCTGAGAAAATGACTCTGCAGAAACAGAACTCAATTTCTAAAAAATGTCAATCAACTGATATTACTCTCAATGTAATATTTTCAGTCACACAGCATTAAAAATATATATGCACTAAGCCCTCAGTCAGCTGGAACAGAAGCTAACAAAGTTGCACTCCATTTCAATAAGAGTGAGTCAATTTATGGGCCTTTGTTGTGTCTAGAGGCAAGATTTTTCTCTTGGGTTATCACAATACTGTGGGTGTCAATCAAAAAGCCACACTCAGAGGACCAAGAGAATATCAGATGAGATCCATCAACCTGGCTGAATTTTGGCCTGTATTTGAAAGTGATTTTCTTAGCTGGGTCATCAATCACAAAGTCATCTGCATAGAGAGCATACTTCATTATTGTTCTATGGGGCTCCAATTAAGGAAGACATGACAAACAGTTATCAAGTTGACAGCTCATCCAAGTATTCAGCAATTACGGCAAACTATGGTCATGAGAGGAACGTGGGCCTCCTTGTTTTCCTTCTTAGGTGAAGGTCTCTTGGAATGAAAGATTCCTTTCAAACAGGCTTCTGAGTTCCCTACTCTTCAGTGAGCAGTGTTTCCTCATAAAACAATAATAGGCCCCCAATCTCACCCTACATACCACGAAGTATTCAAGAATATACATTGATTTTAAATCACTCAGCACATGTAGATTGTTTCTACTCTACAACAATTCCTCATGCAAAAAAGAATTACCACATGGCTGAAGAATTGCTTACTGCACAATCATGAGCACCTAAGTTCGATTCCCATGCAAAAGAATGGAGCATGGCAGCTCAAGCTTGAGTAGTGAGTAGGCAAAGACAGGTAGATTCCTGGTGCTCGTTGACCTCAGTGTCCTCCATGTTTAAAGAGAGACACTGTATCAGACAACCAAGAAAGAAAAACACAAGCCGGTTGTAGAGCAACTAGGAAAGGTTGGCTTCTGGCTTCCATTCACACAGGCACCTGCATACATAGGATACATATACAACAAAAAGAAAGTCATGTATTTTATTTATCCCTACATATTTTTTTTTGAGGAAACATGGTAAACACTGATGAGATTTTAGATTCAAGTCCAGAGAAGACACCAAGTTCAAGCCAGATCTTAGTAGGTCTACAAATCATGGACTTGATTGTCAGATTTATACAAATGGGTTCAGTCCCTGTCAGATCTTGGGGCACAAGCCACTGCACAGGAATGGTATGGACCCTTGAATATTTGGGGAGAGCAGCATAGTAGCTTTTAAGCTGCCTTTGATTGACTTAGGTGGTTTGATTCCCACTAATAACTCACAAGAGTTGTTAGGAAAATTGGAGGGTATTTATCATTGTAATTCGTTGTATTCTGCAACTCTAGGAAACGACTTTGTGGTAAATATATTGAAATGTCAGGGTTATCACTTGCCACACAAAGTTTATTTTATTTTCCCCCTACTGAACAAATGCCAGCAGCTTAGCCTGCTGAGCCCCGAGCTTATGTGAACTAGTGATCCAGGCAGCCTTTGGCAGTTCCGAGTGGCCATTTGGCCCACCCCAGCGTATGTTGCATAGATTCCCTGGGACGGCCTCCAACTTCTGGATAGTGGGAGACTTTTCAGTGCTGCTGAGGCCTCGTGTCATCCTGCAGCAGCAGGCTGCCTCCTAAGAAGCTGGCTCCTCTGGCCATTCCAGGAGGGAAGCGAACACTGGCTTGGCAGCTATGCCGATGCACCCGCTCTCTCCCCATGGCTGCAGAAACTTTTACAAAGTGCTTGAAGCACTGGTTTGGAATCTTCATCTAGAACAACTTTGAGGAAAGCTGCCCTGGAAGTTGGGACTGACTTCTCTGGCCAGCTCTCCAAGCAGCCAGATGCTCCGTCTCTGTACAATGAGAATATTCTGCATGTGGAGATTATGACTCCAAGGACCATATCCAGGAAACAGCAGCTCAGGTGCTCCGAGTTTCTCCCCCGCCCCCATCAGAACTTCACTCCTATAGGTTCAATTCCATCTCTGCTGGAAAACAGTGGACAGGCTTCAATCCCAAGCTGCTAGTCTCAATGGCCTCTGGTTGTCTAGTAACCACAGTAAATGGAGCGGGTGATGGCACTACAGTACATCTTTGTAGAGTGCTGGCTGTGTGAGAGGTCCGTGTTACATTCCTATGAGAGGCCCATTTCCGAAATGAGAGCAGGTGTGATAAAGGGAAGCTGGTCACCCAGCCAAGACAAAAGATTGGGCCTTCTGCAAGGCGTCCGCTCTCCCGTCCACCAGAGCTCAGCCCTCAGTGCCTCAGCTTTGCGAGTCTGAACAATGTATGGTGTACCGTACCATTCCAACCCGAGTCCAACATAAGGCATACTGTTACTTTATTAATTAATTTTCTTCATTGTGCTTTTAGCTTGCTCATTTCATTTTGCTTTAATCTCGTTGCATATATAAAGTATATTTATATCTCTAAAGGTAATCTTACATGGCATTTGCCCTGATGTGTCTATCCCACATCTTTCTTTGGCGAAAAGTAGCTCATCAGATACAATGTTTTTCATTTTGCCATATCCAGCTATGAAGATCTCTCCATAGCACTATATAGATAGTGAGCGTTTCTTTGTACAGCTTTATTGTACTCTGTCCCATCATTGAGAGGCAATTTATTAGCCTAATTCACTGTTAGGCAGGCGGTGAGTCTGTATATTTTTAAATTGTAAGTCTTGATAGTGAGCAGCTTTGTGTATATTTGCTTTGATGTTTGTTTTACAAGTTTCTCTTTGAAATATACTCCTAAACTGGAAATCTCAGTGAATAACTATATGTTCACATTCACTGATGCACAAACCCCACAGCAGAGCTGATGGGTATCATTCGGTCTCACACAATTCTCTCCATGGAGTTTACACAGTTTTCCTTACCACAAGCAGTGGATGACAATACCTATCATCCCAGGTTCACCAAAAGTGTGGATCATCAACCTTTGGGATTTTTTCTAATATGGTCCTAGCTATCAAAACCAACTTCCTATTTCCTGAAGATAAATTTTCTTTCACCTAAGTGCTCACATCGGAAAGAAACTTAGTGGTGTCATTTCCAAGCCTTAAGTCCCCTTACATCCAAGAAGCATCTTTTTTTCTAGAAGTCTGCAGGAGACTAAGACATAAATCCATGCATCTATAACCATATGATTTTTCTTGGAGAAAGATGCCAAATATACACATTGGCAAAGACATACAAACAAAAAAAACCCCAGCCTCTTCAACAGTGGTACTAGGAAAACTGGATATGTAGGGGAAGGAAATTAGATCTCTAGATCTTTCTCTGCACAAGAATCAACTCCAAATGCATCAAAGTTCTTAGTGTAAGACCTGTACCTCTGAAGCTGTTAGAGGGCAGCATGAGGAAAATAGTCAAGATGCAGGCAGAGCTGAGGGCTTTCTGAATAGGACTCCAGCCATTCAGGAAACACGTTAACAATTTACAAGGAGAACCTCGTAGAATCCAGAAGCTTTTGTTATAGCAAAGAAACTGGTTAGTGGAGAGAAGCAATGGCCCATAGACAGGGAGAAAACCTTTGCTAGCTATACATATAACAAAAGATTTAGAGCTAGATCATACAAAGACCTCACACACTAAATAAGAAATCAAATAATCCAATCAATAAATGAATCAATGAAATAAGCAGACAAAAGGAGATATACAATGGGCAATAAAGCTAGAAAAATATGAACTACTTCATTCAGCATCAAACAGATACAAATCAAAGCTACATTGAAATTCTAATCATCCCATTCAAAATGGAAATCATTAAGAAAACAGTACCAGGGGATGCTAGGGAGAAGTCAGACGAAAGAGAACTCTTTCACACTACAAACTAGTCCAGCCACAATGGAAATGAGTGTGGAGGTTCCTCCAAAACAATAGACCTACCATATTAACCAGCTGTACCACTCCGCTCCCGAGGTTCACCCAATGGGCTCCAAGGCAAGGCATCACAGAGGTACGGGCCTATCGGTGTGTATTGCAGCATTGTTCCCAATGGGCAACCTAGGCATCCAACCACAGTGTAATGAGGTGTGTGTTTTAAGCCATAAAGAAGTTATGACATCTGAAACAACAACAGCAGCAGCAACAACAACAACAAAGCCCTGCAGCTGCAGATAACCATAGTCAATGAAATAAGTCAGTCTAAGAAAAATAAATACCATATAATTGAGTTCATTTGGGGGTCCTAGATTTTGTGTAGATACATAAAACAATGTATGTACATATGACACGAAAATTCAGAGTATCTAAGGGGACAACGGTACTAGAGGTAGAGAAGTGGGAAAAGGGAAGAATGTGTTCAGTATACAATGCATATTAAAATATGAAATAATAAATAAATTGAACAATTTCCTCAGGCCTACAACCCGGTCATATAGCATTTGCCTAGTGTGTATAAGGTTCTGTGTTCAATCCTTAGTAACACAAAATTTTAATTACTAATTTAAAAGCCTCTAGAATTAAAAGATGCACATCATGTACTACCTCTAACTGTGTACGACTCCAGAAACTTATCATCTAAAGTTTATGATGATAGGGTTATCCCTGGCTACTTCTCCCAGTATTATCCCTGGCTACTTGTCCAGCTGGATACAAACACAATTTTCCTTTGAAGATGCAGCTCTAAGTCCTTACAGAGGAAAAACAAAATCAAATGCACACAAAAGAAATGGGTTTACATTGTGGTTAGTGGACTGGAGAATCCCTGAGGCTGAAGTTTCTTTAGCTCTTCTCAGCTGACCACACCATCACACACATATTGAAAATGCTGCTCTGATATCCAGAACTTCCAGGTAATGAGGGTCTCGAATGCTTTTGGCTCAACACCTAAAAGCAGTAAGAGGCGAACTTAGCATTAAACTACGAATGTTCATCAGAGGAACCTCAGCCAGAGAAAATTGTTCTCTTATTAAGATATTCTGATGCTTGGAAATCCAAAGCAGTATGAATTTGAAAATAGGATATTCCAAGATGGTGCCATCAACTGTCTCATAGATAAGCACCTCTTCCTCTGACATTCACTTCAGAATTATAACTGCCTCAGAGATGTGCAGTATTTATGTACTCTTAGAAAAAAGTAAAATCCTTTCTATCCCCTAGAAAACTGAAATATCAACATCTTAAAGCCAGGCAAATACCTTTAATCCCAGCACTCGGGAGATAGAGGCAGGCGGATCTCTAGTTTAAGGTCAGTCTGGTCTTCAGAGTGAGTTCCAGGACAGCTAGGGCTATACAGAGAAACCCTGTCTCTAAAAACCAAGAACATTTTTAAAAGTTTTAAAAATCATCTATCATCATTGTTCATGTTGATTTAAGTGTGGGCCAGCTTGATTTGACACTTGATGTCCAGAAAAGGCCAGAGAAGGAACTGTTATGTTAGGCCACAAGGGAAGGGACCCACTCCTGAATGTGGCCCCACTAGCTTGGCATTGCATAGAGTTTTATCCAACATATGTCTCCATCAGGTCAGCCAGCATTAAAACTTTCAGCAAAATCTCAAATGTAGCTATGGGGATGAATATCCAGCTCAGTTTCTGGGTCAATATCAAAATCTACCTCCAAATATGCAGCAGATCTTCCCTGTACCAGATGAGACACTGCTTCCTAGTCCAAATTGAATATTTTTCACATTTAATTTCTCTTAAGATACAAGAAAAGACCCAAACATACTTTTTATATTCTAAAAAAAAATGGAAATTGCCTCTTCTCTTTTAATAACTGTTCTCAGATCTATTTTAATTTGATTAGACTCATACTGCCATTATGATAAATTAGCAGTACTCAATCAAATGTGTATTTGAACAGTATCATATATATATATATGATACTTCAGATCAGAAATTCTAATGGACCTATGGTTATAAAACCCTGAATCAGTGTAATCCCCTCCCCAGGTACCTCTGAGAGTGTTCTTGAACTACTAACAGCTATCAAAGACTTACCCATTTGGAAAATTTGATTGGCCATACTTTCATTCATTCATATCACAACAGATGTTTTTAGAATACCTGCTGGTTTCAGGCACTGTACTAGGAACTAGGGGAGAATAAGACACAACCACTGTGTCAGGAAAGGAAGAAGAGAGAGAAGTAGATGAGCAATTACTGTCCTGCAGCTTGTCTAAGGGTTAATGTAGATGAGCAAAGAGAAGACCAGAGAAAGTAGGGGATTTGGGAAGTACTGCACAGAGGACAATGACCTTTGTATTAAACTTGATTTAAGACGTAAGGAATTATTAAGCAGTGGGTAAAGAGCTCAGTGGATAAAGACCTTACCATGCAAGAAAAGGACTTGAGTTCAGATCTCCATCACCCATGTAAAAGCTGGGCGCAACACAGAATATACATAACCAAAGTCAAAAGTGGTGAGGTAGGCAGACCCGTGGGGCCCACTGGCCAGCCAATAGCCCATTTGTGGGCTCCAGCTTCAGTGAGAGATCCTTTCTCAAACATAAGGTGGAGAAGGGTAGAGAAAGACATTTGATCTTGGCCTTTGGCTGCCACACGTATGTGATATACACACATCAGAATTGCAGTCATTAGGAAAACAGAACAGAACCTTGGATATGGCTCAGCAGGTAAAAGTACTGACCACCAAACCTGACCCGACAACATGGATTCCACCCTGGGACCCACAGGATGGAAGGAGAGAAACACCTCCAGCAAGCAGGCTTCTGATTTCCACTAATGTGTCTTGCTGTACACTCTCCCATACATA
The DNA here is from genome assembly GCA_019843815.1 of Montemys delectorum. NCBI lineage: Eukaryota > Metazoa > Chordata > Mammalia > Rodentia > Muridae > Montemys > Montemys delectorum. The sequence continues at coordinate 24,321 of JADRCD010232161.1, forward strand.
CATGCAGACATAAGTAAATATAATGAAAACGTGTCACAAAAAAAAATGTTGGTGAGGTTGTAGATATGACTCCAAACAGACACAGGAACACACACCATAAGGAATAGCCCAGCACATTAGGTGTACATATGCACATACACAATAATATGAGAAGTAACCGAGGAAAAGTCATGCGGGCAGACGATTCTACATGAAGAGACAACAAAGACTACACAGTGCGTGGAAACAGTGCGATGTGCCAAGTCTCGGCTTCAGAGAGGGATGTGCTGGGAACTGAGGTCAGAAATATAAGTGAAGCAGGTCATAAAGTATGTGGAGTCCCCACAGACTTTAACTAAGTCACCTCAAAGACCAGATAACTCTTTGGAAAGTATTCCCCTTAGACCAAGGACTGGGCAGGACTGGGCTAAGGCAAGAAGCAAGACTGGCCACAGAGGAAGCAACTAGGAGACTCTGCATTAGTCCTGATGAGTTCATAAGGGTGCTCAGGAGACACTGGAGAGGACATAAGGTTCCTAACAGACAGTTAACCGGTAGCATGGGCAGGACTCATTGATTTAGATAAGGGTATGAGAGAGAAAAGAGATGGCCATAGCTCCTACTTTCTTAGGACCTTAGGTTCTGAGAAATGCTGTCACTTACTACTCCTTACAGAAAAGCATCCATTTAGATCGGAGAAGCTCACTCTTAAGGTCAATGAACTTGAACAAACCATGGAATCAATTGACATGAAAGTGGACCCTGGAAGTCTAGGGGTCAAAGGCATATCGTCAACTCCAGCATCAATCAGGTAGAGAATGATATTATGAATCAAGATAATGAAGAGAAGAGGCAGTCTGCGGAAGAAGGAGCATCAGTTATCATGAATTCCAATTTGAACAGCTTCTGTTGAGAGGACACTTTGCATTCGGACAAAGACTCCCATAAGAAGTCTATTAAGTGGATCTATGACTCCAGGGAGAGTTTTAGGATAAAGATATAAGATCAGAGCATCAGTCACAGTTAAGTCACAAACACAACCAAAAGCATCCATAGCTAGTCTTGAGAAGCTTATCAAACTGGATCAAAATCAAATTCCACAAACAACATTCAGTCAGTTGATCAATAAATGGTAACCAAAACCTTCTGGTGGCAGACAACCTGAGTGAGATGCCTGGGAAGGAACTGTGGGTAGGACCATGTTTAGTGTCAGGCCATGCATGCGATACTTGGGTACTCAGATGTCAGCCTGGCTGCCTAATGTGACATGGAACTGGACTTGGGTTGGGACCACCAAGAAGAGCTATAGAACTTTTAATAGATGCACGGAATAGTTTGTTTGCTATCTTAGTTTGCTTAATGTGGCTGTGACAAACACCATGCTAAAGGCAGCTTGGGAGCAAAGGGGCTATTTTATCTTACAGTCTACAGTCCATCATGAAGGGGAACTGAGATGGGAGCTCAAAGCAGAAACTCAAGCAGAACACAGAAGCTTGCTCCTTGTGGCCTGCTCAGCCTGCTTTTGTCTACAAACCAGACATCCTACCCAGAGGTGGCACTATCTTTTATGAGATAGTCCCTCACACCTTAATCATTAACCAAAAGAATGCCCTATAGCAGTGGTCCTCAATCTTAATGCCGTGACCCTTTAATACAGTTTTTCATGTTGTGGTGACACCCAGCCATAAAATTATTTCATTACTCCTTTATAACCATAGTTTGGCTACTGTTATGAATTGTAATGTAAATGTCTTATATGTAGGATATCTGAGATGTGACTCCTGTGGGGGGGGAGGGGGGGTCGTCACTGACAGGCTGAGAACCACTGCTCTATTGCCTTGCTCACAGACCAATCTGTTGGGGGTATTTTTCGAATTGAGAATCAAAGGTACATCTAGGTTGGTATCAAGTTAGAAAAAAAAAAAAATAACCAGGACTGTAAAGGGTTTCCTGCAATATTTGCTAAAAACTACCTAGAGATAAATTTTAAACGTGAGTTAACTGGGCAAAAAGAGAATGCATGTATCGCAGGTATGAGGAATAGGATATGTAAAATACCTGAGGCAGAGAGGATGGTGACACATCCCACGACGAGACGACAAGCCAATGGGAAAGCAGAAACATGCGGGAACATGGCTAATTATCGAGTCAAGGCAGAAAGCACCTTGTTCTGCAAAACAGAAATACAGAATCCATACTACCTGAGGTTAGGTCCATTACTTACAACACAAACCTCAGTTCCTAGAGTTCCTAGGGGAAGAGCAAACACAGAAAGTACAGATACACGGGAGAGACAAATAAAAATCAGCATGAGCAACTTCTTTGAATTCCACTGACCCCTAGTTCCAGAAAGGCACGCTCCTCATACAGAAGTCGAGCACCAACCCCCAAGATAGACTTGGATATTGAACCTAGCTAGCAATGTGATTTACTACAGAAATGCTGTTTTCACAAGCACTTAATTGCCTTGTGTACTTGACTCACTCAAGGTTCAAGAATAAAAACTATTACAATTATTTCCCTACTCAAATCCAGAAGGGGTGTATACACTCACTCTGGACTCTGTGGCCTCCTGATTTTTTTTGCCATCAATCCCCAACCTCTAATGGGACCCAACTATTAAAACATAAGCTATCATCTACAGTCACTTTCAAGAAAACCAAATCCCAAGATGAAAACTGCAGAATGCCAACCAAAATAATTAACACAGCAACAGAAATTCCCATTCCTGTTTCTTCCAAGAGTGTATGTAGCATTTTCTCAATAATTGCTCAAGTCTTAGCTACCCTGCATACAATGAACCCACTGGAGTCAAAAGTGGTAGCTATTATACATCTACAAAAATCTTATACACTGTTGAAAGCATTCAAAATTGTTTATGAATGAGGAAAAGTAGTATACAAGACAAAGTGTCATGCCCTCCAGTTTCCAGAAAGTTCTACAAGGTCTCTTTCAACTAATGCTTACAAAGGACATCGTGTCAGCATCCCTTGTCCTCATGATTCCACATAGACTAGCTGCATCTCTCACATGCTGTACTGCCAGGCAATACTGGGTTCTATAAATTGCCCATAGACAATTCTAAAGAGTGACAAGCTCCAAAAGGCAAAGTATGAGTTGGCTGGTACTTCTCGATATATTTGGTGCAAAACTGTGACATCAGTGGCTGGAAAATAGCAGAATCTATTGTAATGAGATGCTTAAGATTAACCCTAAAGTATGCCCTGAAATATCGTGGCGGCACTGTGGATGCTAATTGCTGTCTAAAAGCACCACTGCAGTCTAAGTGCTGGTATTAGATAAGGGTGCATTCTGTCAAATGTAGTTTGGCCCATAATTGAAAGAATCATTAAAAATTTACTTAATGGGATACAAGAAACACCTTAAAAGACAAAAGGTGTGTTTGAATCTCCAGCTATTGTCAATGGAGCCTCACTGAGTGAGACAAACCAGGATCTAGATAGAAAAGAATAGATGTGAAGTCTAAAGTTCAGAGAGCCTTCTTCGCTAGCGTTCCAAATCAAAGCTGCCTGATCTGATTTTAAGCCATGTCAAGCACACTGTGATGAAGCATTGGCTGTCCCCACATTTCCCATCCAACAAATGTACCTACAAATCTACATCTTATGAATATTTCATCCAGCTACAAATTTGAAAATAATCACTAGTCTCTGAATTATTGAACTGTTTTTGCCAAAGTCTTAAATTATTTTTCCTGTAATAAAATAAAATGTATTCAGTGGGAAGCAAGAGTCCAAAAAGGCAAATAGCAACCCGAGTCCTAACAGCTGAGATTCCAGCCGAGCTGATTTTCTTTACGACATAAGTGGTCCTCTTGGCTGATAGCAGCAGAGACTTGGGTCAATACTGTCATTCCTGCCTGGCAGTGCCTTTGACTTCATGCATTCTCTCTTGAATTAACTTGACCACAGGCTATTTCTTGCAGGCTATAATGAAGAAATTGGCCAAAGTTCCTGCAAGAGGTATAATGTTGACATGAATCCTTTAAAGCATATAAGTAAGCTTTTAAGACTAGAAAGGTCATGGTGAACAAAGCAAATGTCTTTCCTGTATTATTTATAGAAATAAAGAAATCCAAATCTGGGAAGAAATACATGAACAGTAGTAACAGGTCAAAGACATATAGGTATAAGAAGGGACCATATAAGTGGCCACCCCTCGTGTGTGTGTGTGTGTGTGTGTGTGTGTGTGTGTGTGTGTGTATACACACATATATATCTTCATTGGTCTATTTGTGTGAATGTATTTTGTGTATGTGAACATATGATAAAGTAGTAGTAAAACATTACCACAGAGTGTGTGGTGTGCTGAAAAATTACACAGAATAGAAAAGCTAACAACAAAAAGCAGTAAAAAGAAAAGTCAACATATTCCCATGATAGTGAGAGGGAATGCTGAAAGGGAAATCCCCAAGAACTATAGAGTTTGTGTTGATATCCAAAAGCGTGGGTGTGCCAGCTGTACTGTAAAATGGTCTCTATAGTTCAACCCCCGTTACTCACGTCCTTGTGAATACCTTCCTATCTGAGAAGAGAGGCCAGCCAAGTTGTGCCAGAACGCTGCCCTATAGACCCTGCTATAACATACCCATACTTTTGGAAATGCCATGTCTACAGAATTCTTACAAATCAGTAAACAGTTAATATATATGGACTTTAAAAGGGTACCTTTTCCTATAAAAGAGTCTCCTTTACAAAGTGTAGTCATCATTTACATGTACTGCAAATTATATCTAAGGAAACTCCACAGGGATGCAAGGAGAGACAGATTTTATGACAAGATATTGCTGCGCCATGAACCATAGAAGAAGCAATAGCACTCTTGGTAGGAGCGCCATGTACCCACCCAGGAGAATGAACTCTGATTTCCTAAAGAAACAGTAACAATCTATATTCTGTGGAACATAAAAGAAAATGGAGATGGGGTAGTGAGTGGGTGTAATTAGCCAGTTGTAGATTAGAAGGAACTTTGGAGGAAAATAAATTCATAGATTTGGACTCATGTCTCGGCTTTTTTCTTTGCTACTTTGGCTAATATATTGAGTCTCTATGTACTCATATGAACCATTGAAAAAAATCAACTTCTCTAATGAGAAAGTGGGCAAAATGCAGAGCAATTGGGCCTGAAATATATGAAGTACTCAATAAATATTAATTCTCTTTTTCTTTGAGTCATAAGAGTAGTACATCTTGGGATATAGTTAGATGATGGATGCGTGGATAGATGGATAGATAGATAATAGATGAATATATAGATAATAGATGAATACATAGATAATAGATGATAGAAAATAGATAGTTGATAGGTATAGGTAGATGATAGATAGATGATAGATAGATAGATAGATAGATAGATAGATAGATAGATAGGTTGATTAATCCCAAATGTGTTCCATGAAGTCTGGAAGGGCTAAAAATGAAGAGCTGATTATATGTCTGTATGGATAAATACTACAAGAAGGCATAGTGGCTACTTGGAGCATCTTCCAATAAAGTCAATGTATGTAAGCAAATGAAAAAGAAGGGACAATTATATTGCTGAAGACTTAGAGGAAGAGCAGGAAAAGGAAGACGAGTCAAAGAAGCGTTTCAAAGAGGAGCACAGAGGCCATGAGCTGAGCTCAGTGTGGCAAAAGTGCAGAGACAAAAATAAAATAAAGTTATATATAATCCAGGTGATGCACTTCAGCAGAGCCAGGAGTCAAGCTTGAGCTATACATCAAGAGCCTGTTTCACAACAAAACTTTCTGTGCTGTTTGAAACAAAGAGGTGAGAATAAAATAAAAAGAAGTTGTCTTTATTTAGACAAATGCCTGCCGAAGTAGCATCAGGAGGTGTAAAACAAACTGCTTTTGCGTTCTAATCATCTTCACCAAGGAGGGTGAGCAGTAAACAGAAAGGGAAGAGTAAACACAATTAGAGCGCCAAGACTAAGAGATGATAGGAAACCTCTGCCTTGGCTCAGGTAATTGCCCTTAGGAGAAAGAATTTGCAAATACAGTTGGAGAGCCACTGTCGGTAATTCTTGAATAATCCCTCAGAAGTAGAGACACCAACAAGCTGCAAATGGGGCAAAAAAAAATTAATTCTTAAGTAGCACATATTTTCCAATAAAACCAATGGCCAACAAAACTCTAATGCTAACTGAGTAGATCGTGGGTGAGCATTGTCACTAGAGCTAAGATGTACTCCCTAACAGGATATTCAGCCAAACCAACCTCCTCCATTTCCTGTGAAAGTGGTTTCATGATAAATTAGGAGGTGCTGGAGGCATACCTGCAAAATCTATGAATGAGAATGGAGAGGACTGTTACAGCTTTAGCTTAGAGGGAAATGCTATGTCCAAGATGACTGGGACATTAAAATCACTGTCTTCAGCTCTCTGAGCACTCAGGTGAGAAACTAGCAAATTCTCCTTTGTGCTAGGATTAAGCATCCGTATTTCTACTGTTGTTGTTGAGGTGTCAGAATGCATTCTAACTTTCTGGCTAATTGTCCATCTCTCTAGCAGACTGTGAAACCTACCGTGAAGAGTTGAGTTATAGGTCTAACAGACAGCTTGCCCTAAAAATATTCACCAGTGAAAGAAAGGCATGAGTACACAGAAGGATTTTTGGAAAGGATTGTCTGTTTCAATACAAGGAAAAGTATTATAATTAGGAAACATTGGGAATTACCCAAGAGTAATAAACTACTTCTTCTGAAAGTATTTGAGAAAAGCCTAAGCCTGAGTTGTCATTAGGTAGTATATGTGGTTCAGTGCAATGACTTCTAAACACCCTTTGAACTCCGGCCACAATGCCATATTACCTTTTATTATGAGATGAAGTTGGGTAGTAAGGAAACTCAAGGTCCACTGCCTCAAAATACCAGAAGAAAAGTACCTCTGCTGGACAGTGAGCTTTGGAGATCTAGCTTACTGTTTGTTTTCTTATTTCATTCAGTTTGGCTGTTTCCTGCCTTGCCCAGAAGAGGGCTTTCAACAATAGTTGATTAATGTCCCTAAAGCGATGATCACGGTAAAACAGTTCATTTCTTAAGTAAAAGAACCATGAGGATATTCACTCCAACAAATCTGGTTCACGGGGAAAGAAAACAGCTCTCAAGTTCAGAGGGATATCTCAAACATCCCCTAGCTGGGGTATCTCAAATGTCACCTAGCACTTTATGGGCAGGACCAAGCCATCACGTATCTTAGTGCAATTTCCAGCACTCGATGATGCCCTGAGGATAATATAGAGACACCTGGAAACAGAGAGCCTTTGCTCCCACAATAGTGAAAGTATACTAGACACTACAAGCATCTCTGTAGTCTAAAACAAAAGGTTAGGCAATAACTTCAATAATTTCCAGGAAAAAAATCAAAGAAGATAGCATAGAACCAGAGGGAAAGAAAATAGCATTCATCCTACTCACTGAACACAGTCATGTTTCTGAAATCACAGGAAGACAAAATAGTAATAACACTGTGTTTTGAGTTTTGACCTGAAAATACAGCCTTAAGTATACTTAAAAGACTTAGTAAACTCCTTTAAATTTAGTGACTACAACATCAGTAAAATTAGACAAGTAGATAGTAGTGAAAGGAAATTATTCTGGGGTATTTTTCTCCATGTATTCCACACACACATTCTGGGAAGGTACACATATGTATGTATACATCCATAAAAATACATCCACAATGACCACACATTTGATATTCTATCTTATTTCTCTCTGCTGGTCTACATGGATGTAAATAATTCACCACAGAACCACCAACCCAACAGGAGCTTGCATTCTGCCGCTGCCATTCAGAGGTACAGAATGGACAGAAGCATTTTCAAGCCATAGCTCTGGAATGGCAGGTACTCTAAGTTCTTTTGGTTGATGAAATGGCAACTGAGCTGCAACATTTATCATTTTGAAGCATCTTCAGCAAGTGCCTGTGGGGTGGAGGTCACTTTGACCATCTGTGTTGTAGGAAGAGTCCCTTCGTCAAGAAGACAAGCACGCACCACGTGTTCTGGTAACTGCTCCACTGTGGATATTTCTTATCCCATTTGAGTTCAAACAGGAGGGAATCAGGCTTACCAGAGGAGGTAATTCTGGCCATGGCTGAAAAGACTAACTGTGAGCCATGTTCTACTTGCAAGGGACATGGTCAATGAAGGAATGGTAGCCTGGTAGAACCATGGTAGTACATAGGAAGCCAGGATTTGGCACCCTGGCATTTTTATTTGGACAGGAGTGGAAATAACAGTTTTTTCTATTCCTTCCATCCTTGTGGTCACTACCTTATTTTGGCTCTCATTGATGCTCTGCCCGCTCCCCTCCCCATTCATCCTCTCCAACCTAAGAGATTTACCTTCCCAAAGTGCAAATGTGATCACTTCATCCCGCTCTTCATGTCTGCCTTGGAAGTAAAATCCAGACTTCTAAGTGGACATGTCACATCCTAGCCTTTTGCCTTTCTGATGTGACTGCCTGCCTCTTTCTACCTCCCAAGTTCAGGTGCAGTAACAGAATTTCTCCCCATGCTCTTTCACATTTTGCCTCCCCATACTTTGAATATTTATATGTAGGGGGAGGAGCTAATAACTAAAATCTAGTTCCCTAATTGGTTTTTAATTAGGTCAGTAAAGATGGCAGAAGCCAGTCACTGGACAAAGGATGGGTGGGATTTCCCTGTTGGCCAGGAAGAGAAGGGGATGCAGAGAGAACTGGGTGTTTCTGAATAGGCTGTAGAGAGGAAAGTAAACACCTTGTAGGCCTGGGGGCTATTAGAACCCGTAGCAGCCTCCATCACTGGAAGAATTCTGATATAATATAGCTGATGTGTTTAGGACAATAGATTCTATGCCTAGTGGTTGTGTTACCTGGCTGGTTTTAAAATATTATGACTATCTGGTGTTTTCCATCCTCAATAACTCAGGTGGGCAAGAGAAAGTGGGCTGCCAAGGTGGTCAGTTGGTGGAATGCGGCAGTGACTACAGGTATCCTCAGGAGGGACAATTGTTGGGCGGCTTAGCAGATCCAGCTGGGATGGAAGTGGAGCCAGCAATGGCATGATCTTGGAGCTAAGTCGTGGGGGACTGCAGCACCAGGCAAGGAGATCAGGCAAGGAACAAGCAAGCTTTTTAAAACTACACACAGCATTTATACACACCTTTACCTCAAATGCCTTTCCATAAGAAAAGACACGACCTATGCTTGAGGACCCTCACAGAGGGCCTTTTCTCAACTCTGAAGCTACTCTTCCTTCTTCCCTCACCATTTTACAAATGTCTACCACATCCGTACATGCATTGCTCTGGACTGCTACTTTCACTTTCCTACCCAGGACAGTAAATGTCTCAGTTCTCTTGGGTTTACCATTACCTTTCAGGATTACACTAGGCCTGGAAATAAACAAAATAAAACAAAAACACCTTTCTGGAGACTGACCAGCCAATGGGTCCTTCTCTCTTCACATTAAAGACTGGAAACCTTGTTACTTTGGTTTCTTGCTCAGACTTAGCATCACCTTAATTCTGAATACAGAAACGTGTTTTGTCTCTCTCGCCTTTCTTTACACCTCTGTCATAGGTAGCCCTTGCCTATCAACTCCCTGTTGATTCAAGGCCATGGTCTACAAAAGCAAGAGATAGGTAGGTACATAAAGGCAACAGATGAGCCCCAAGTTCTGTGGAGACCTACCATAGTATGAAATTTCCATTTACTACAAGTTACAAACATTTCTGTCGGAAATAATATGTGCATGTCTGATGTGTCTGGTGAAACCTGGAAACTGGAGGTAATTATTTGAAGGCTTATCATACTGTGTGTCCACTTCAGGGAAAGGTGTGTGTGTGTGTGTGTGTGTGTGTGTGTGCGTGTGTGCATGTGTATGTGTATATATATATGTATATGTATATGTATATGTATATATATTTGAGTACACTGTAACTATTTCAGACACACCTGGAGATGATATCGGATCCCATTACAGACGGTTGTGAGTTACCATGTGGAATCTGGAATTGAACTCAGGACCTCTGGATGAGCAGCCAGTATACTTAAGCACTGAGCCAGAGAAGGTACTTTTTATCGTCCAAGCACAATTGTCTTTTCCTGGGCTAGGAGAAGCAAGAGTATCTATCAGTGTGTAGCCAGTCCCCATGAGTTCTGACCCCTTCTCCATAAGGAACCAAGGGGAGCTGAAGCTAAAGACTGTTTAGTTCCTGTTCTATCACATGACCTGGTGGAATTCCTCCATCATTTAAAGCAGTGTGTGTTAGGGAAAGAAGAAAATATACATGAGATTCTGTCATAAATAAAATTCTCAAGTTAAGTCATCACACAGCTGTCTCATCCTCGATGTCAAAAAACACATTGAGGATTCAATGGTTCTAAAGATGAAATGACTTATGTAGAAGAGAGATCCAATACTATAAAGTAATATATACATACCAACATGCATATACACCACGCACATACAAAAATTACACACATGTATCAGAAAGACATACACATAGACTCATATATATACATATGTACATATATACATATATACACATACATACACACATATATGCATATATATATACACAAACATATGCACACATATATGTACATGGATATTCTCTATAAATACATTACTTCTCATTTCACACACATACCAATAAAATGGAAAACAGTGTGAAAAGGCCATCAGCATTCTCATATTTCATGGTCATGGGTTTGTGTTGCTGCAGATTAACTAGCCCAGTATGGATTATGTCATGTGTATTCTAAGTAAGACCGTCCATGTCACAGGGGTTTTCTCTTCATTTCATTGTGAAGAATGCCCTTTGAAGGAATAGTACAGGAAACTCTGATACACATCAAAAAGCAATCAACAAACCTTTTGAGTGTATCTAGCAAGATAATTTAGATGGTTTTTAATCAGGATTATGAAAACATAATTAGATGATTGCATGTTTGTTGTTGGCTTTTGAAAAAATGAAAATTATTCTCCACATAGAAAATCTGGACACTCTTGCATGAAACCACAAGAGATCTGCATGTGCATGAGGCACAAGCTTGCGTGCGTGTACACACACATACACACACCAAAAAAAAAGCACCGACTTTCCTTCAACACATCCCCAGCTGTCACATTTAAAAACAGTATCATTACTTTCAAGATAGCCATAAGAATTCTTATTTAATGAACTGGCTGTATATGTGGAGGCTGACATCCTAACGTTGCTGTTACCTACCACTGCAGACAATCCTCCCTGTCTTGACCGTGCAGAGAAAAAGCCGGGGAGGCTCAGTTGCTTGCTAGCAGGTCATGTGTCATCAGTGACCACTGGGAGCCAGCCCAGCCATGGATCTGCACAGCCACGTGATTGTGCACTCATGGCCTTTTCTAATCCATTTGAAATAAACCTGATATTTATCTATCTCCAATCATCCAGTCGGCAAGTGCACACAGAGCAGGGTGAAATCGCCCTGTCTCGTGGCATACTACCCTTCCAGGAAAGATGGCAGGAGATGCTCTGCTGAACCTCTGTCCCAGAGGGTTTTTTCACCTCAGACCCTTCTAGTATATGCTCCCAAGCCATATTTTATTCTTCCCACTATTCAACCAAGGCTGATTGTTAAAAAACAAAATAGACCCTTCCTAGTCCATCTTAGAAATCATGTGCTTGGTAGTAATTTGGTCACCAGCAAGCTGGCCTCTTTTGTGGGAAAATTCAAAGAATTGATTCATGGTGACTTGATGGAAGTCACAATTTGAATGGCTTTCACCCAGCACCGTGTGGCATCTGCCTTACTGCAGAATTACCAAGTTGCTGTCTGTGCACACAATTTTAGCATTTCTGGTTTCTATGTCATCTTACTTACAAGAAGCTCCCAGCTGTTATAATTTGTCTCATCCGTTGCTCTCTCGTAGAAGCAGCCTTTGGTCCTTTTCTGCAGAGCCAGGGACTTGCTGGGTTTCACCTGATGTGATTTGTCCAAGCATTAATAATGCATCTTCAAGATGCAAGATGCATGAATTCCTTTAGTAACAGATCTGCTGGCAGAGGACTGCGTTGCATTGTACAGCTTTGCTGGGGGAAAAAAAGAAAAAGTAAATAAATAAAAAGAAGGTGAGGGGACAAAGGGAAGGTCATAAGCCTCAGAGGGGACAGCAGCTATTCCAGGAAGCCATTTTCCACCAGCTCGTGGTGATGGCAAGAGCACAAGTGGTTAACAATTTTTAGATCAACAATTTCCTTTTTTTAAAGAAAGCATTTTACCAAATCTAAAATTCTCCCCCAGAGATGACAGAGATTTGAACACACAGATGGCAGTTCCTGAAGTCCTGGGACCTGGCAGCATCAAGAGTTTATCTGGTGTACAGCAAGGTCTAGCCTCCAATTTGTAAGTGCTTCTTCTCTCTGTGGGGCTCAATCCCTACTCCAGCATACACACGCATACATACATACACACACACACACACACACACACACTCATGCACATATACAGACAGACAGACAGACAGACAGACATACTCTTTACTTCACTAAGTGTTTGTACGTGTAGATATGTAAATATGAGTACAGTTCCCCTCAGAGGCCAGAAGAGGGAGTCAGAGCCTCTTGAGCTAGAGTTACAGTGCTTTGTGAGTCACCCAACCTGGGACCAAACTCATGTCCTCTACAAGACTAGTATGTGCTCTTCACCTGAGCCACTTCTCCTGGCCCCTTGCTGGTCTTGATATTGTCACTCATACACGTGTTTTATATCTTGCACTCGTGAGGAGCTTCTGTTTTCAGGCTGTCTTATAGCCACCCATAAGTTACTTCCCACAACGATCTTTAAGAGCGGACTAGAGTTTGTCTCTTCGAGAGACAACTAAAAGTCAAACTGTGGCAAGTTCACAGTGAGCATGCATTCCCCACTTGGTATGAAAGCACATGTGCAGGGCTTCTCTGCCTCCCAAACCAAACAGCAATCTCTAAGATGGCAGCTTGGACAGCTGACAACAGAACAGGGAACCCAGGCAGAAATAAGTAGATACTGGATACTTGTAGCTAAGAAACCCTGTGGGGTGATACTCCTGCTGCCAAGGATGGAGTTTTTAACTCCAGAACAGGGAACCCAGGCAGAAATAAGTAGATACTGGATACTTGTAGCTAAGAAACCCTGTGGGGTGATACTCCTGCTGCCAAGGATGGAGTTTTTAACTCCAGGCAAGCAATACTGCCCACCTTCAGCCTCTATGGTTTTCTTAAGAAACAATGGATTTACTATATAATGTTGAAATCAACAAGTTCATCCTGGAAACAGCAGCCCGCACAGGTGATTATTTTAACTTCCCACTTCTATGAGGGGTCCTGACAAGTCCTGTCAATATACAACCAAGCCAGACTCTCCACACAGTCATTACCCTAGGTCCACCTGACTCCTACCCTCATTCTCACCACTACAGTCTCTTCCCCTCCATGCCCTCCCCCCCAAGAAAATCTCATTTAATCGATAACATTTGCTTTCAGGGCAGCTCTCCTTTACTGCTGTTCCATCTCTGTCTGGGTTACCATAGCAACCACTCTCAGAGCAGTGTGATACTCAGTTTATACATTTCAGCCCTGTCACATGACTGACTACCTGCTTTTACTTTAATCATTGCTGGAGGGAACACTCAAAAAGTGGCTGCTTCCTGCTTCCTGTTGCAGTCCCAGCAAACTGCTACAGTGTTTCGCATTTCCTCCATCCTCCCAGAAAACACGTGTTGACTGTGCTCCCTTCCAAAGCAGAGGGAAAGGAAGGCTTGGGGGAGTGCAGAGACCCAAACTGCTGGAATTAGCAGAGGCCTCCAAGCCCTACAGCCAAATTCTTCTTTGTCTCTAGAGAGATGCTCTCAGATTTACAGGGCCCCTTTTAAAGATCTTAACAGGAGACCGGGAAAAAAAAGTTTGACTTCATCCTGGCTTGAGATCAGTCTTCTAGGCCCCATGATATTCGTGGCTTCATGTAACCATTTTGTGAGCATCCTGCAAGGCCAGATGGGGAGCTTGGGACTCTCAGGAGCCCCCCTTTTTTGTAGTTTAGGGAGGTTTGTTTAAATCACATTATAAACCTAATGAAACACAGCTAATGAAGCACAGATGTCCTGTTGAAGCTAGAGACCTGAGTATGAAAGTCTACCCGAAGGGAGTTGTGGACCCGTGGAGATGGACAGTCCACAAGCTAATCACTCCCCTTCACCCATTTCTGAGTCCATTGCCCACTCAATCTAGGGCTTCTTCAGCACTTTGGCCTTTCGGTCAGTCATTTCTTGGCATCCACAGCAGACTAGATTTGACCACGGTTGGCTTGGGCCCTTGGGTCATGCAATTAAAAAAAAGACCATATATTGACAATTAGCTGCACAAGCTCCTGGCTACTTTTGTTCTGTGTTCTCAGGTGAGCCCAGAGTCCCAAGTTCTCATGGAAACTAGCAGGCCTCCATGACCCGACTCCCTGTACATTGGGAATTGGGTCAGGAGGGCTGAAGCTAAGGGGTGGTGTTCATTGTGTTCCCTCTAAAGAGATGAACCTTCCCTGGGCAGATGGAGATGTCCCTGGATATGCTTATAGCAATGACTTCTCTTTGACAAAGTCAGAAAGGAAAGTCATAAAATGATGTTCATTCCATTAGAAAAGGAGGTTCAATAGAACCCAGTGTTCAATTTTTCCTTAGGTAAAATATCCATGGAGTCCTGGGGAGCCCAGCAGAGCATCAACCCCAAGGATAGAATACCTGAGATAAGAGAGCATGCTGAAGAAAGAGAAAAAGGCCTGGGAGGTGTCTCCATTGGTAAGTGCTTATCATTCACATATGAGGGCCAGATTTTGATAGACCTACACCCACATAAAACAATACAAACAAACAAGAACAACAAAACAGTGCTTTAGGAGGCAGGCGGGACCTCTGAGACTTGTGGGCCAGCCAGCTAGCCTTGTTAGTAAGTGCCACTCAGGTCCTGCTAAGAGAAGGTGGACATCATCTCCTGAGGGTGACCTCTGGCGTCCAACCAGACACACGTAACACACACATATTCACACACACACACACACACAGAGAGAGAGAGAAAGAGAGAGAGAGAGAGAGAGAGAGAGAGACAGGCAGACAGAGACAGAGAGACAAACAGATAGAGACAGAGACAGACAGACACAGAGAGAAGAAAAGAAAATGTCTCCTGAAACAAGCTGCGCCTCTTTCTCAGATTCAGCTGGATGACAACAGCTAAGTGGCTTCTTTGGGACCTAGAACAAGAAATAACAGGCCCCTTCTGCCCAGAAGAGGCCAGATTCCTCTTCTAGCCTGCCTAGTTCATCTCTTTCTAAGGTATTTGCTTATAGCAATAAGCAGTTTGTGTTAGAGCCAAAGTGGTTCTCTCGGGGACGTCCTTTGGGGAAACTCTCTGTGCTTTATTTGGAGGTATAATTTTGAATTCTTAAATTCTCAAAGATGTCTTCTGAAAGGAAAGCATACGTGATCTCAATTTCAAAGCAAATCTTGGGGCTGGGGATTTAGCTCATTTGGGAGAGTGTTTGCCTAGCATGCAGGAAGTCTTGAGTGTGATTCCCCCCTGGCACTGCAGAAAACAGGCATGATGGCACTTGCCTGCAATCCTAGCATTAGAAAAGTGCAAGCAGGAAGATTTAGGAGTTCAAGGTCATCCTAAGCTACACAGAGGGCAAGAGGCCAGCCTGGTCCCCAGGAGACCCTGCCACAAACGAACAAGAAAAGTAACAGCAAATCAGAGTTCTTCCTTGAAAGGACTGGCTGCCATTCTTTGTCACTTAATCAATCCCAGTCTGAAGATGAGACTTGTTATGCACAAGGAAACTGAGGCACAGAAATAGAGGCCTTTTCTAGTGAATGGAAGTAATAGGAACAGCCCCTAACAGTGTACTTCAGACTCCAAGTGAGAAAGCGCTAAACAATCAATTCTGTCCATCTTCATGGCTGAAAGGCGAATGCTTGAAAAAAATATGGTCCAAGAAATTAGAGCTGGGTTGCGATTATTACAGTTATTTGTCAACGGCAGTGTGTGATTTTGGAAAAGCACCAGCTGTATTAGCAAGAGGATAGAGTGCAGTCCATTTTTCATTTGCCTAATATAGATATCCCTGCCTTACCAAAGAGAAGGCTAAAAAGAAGTGATAAAGCATCAGAGATTGAGCAACATGACCGACTTCACAGAAAATGATTTAAACCTTTCACTGTCTGCTAACACAAGAGATTTTACTGCTGATTTATGTGTGGAGCTGTCAGAACTGTCAGAAATTGAAACAAGCTTCCAAAAGGGAAAGGTATATGGGCCGCTAAGACCATTTACCTGTCTCTATGTTCTGACTCAGGATGGGGGTTGGGGAGCCGCAGATGTCACAAAGAACTAAAAACACAGTGATCCACAAGTTGACAGAGCAGCAGCGCAGGTGCTGAAAGAGCCAATTGCCTTCTGACAGAATGGGAGGTGTACTTCATGGTTCAACACCCTGTTACCTCAGAACTTCTTTTCCTCACTAAGGTACAGTGGAGGAGGAGGCACTGTCAACCTTGTTTACTGGATGGAGCCAGGTAGTCAGCTTTCCTTAGCTCTCTCCTCCTGCTTCTCCACTCCAGCCAGATTGCCCCTCCTACCATCCCTCTGAAGAGACTATTTCTGATCCAGTCACTTGGCTCAAACACATAGACGATTTAGCCATTTAAGATGCTTAAATAGGAGTGACTTATTTCAACAATTCTAAAAGGAAAACTCTTGCATTTGAATTGGAGAAAGCATTGACATGGTAAAGTGAGAGATTTCTTACGTTGACAAAGCAAATGCTCTGAAGTTAAGGAGTTGAGCATTTAGAGTTTAGAGGGTTAAGACTGACTTTTGCTGGGGCTGACCATCCTAGCCAGACAGCAGTTTATGTGTCAGAGCCACATAAAAATAGAGCCACAGTCTTGTACCCCTACCCTTTCTGTATTCTCTTTCCAGAGTCTGCATCTGTTGAGAATCCTGTATTTGATGAGATTGGATGGATAGATGGATGGATGGATGGATGGATGGATGGACGGATGGATGGAGAGACAGACAGGTGATAGATCATACATACATACATACATACATACATACATGATTGAGATATATCAGATAGATAATAGAAAGATAATACCTAGATTGATAGATGATACAGATAGATTTGATAGATAGATAGATAGATGATAGAGATAGATCAGAGCTGATGATGGCATGTCCAGTTCTCCATGCCACAACAACATCACATGTGACATCACCGCCTCCCTTAGACCAGCACAGCTTCTGGCAGCTTGTTGAGGAAGCTCTGCCGCTAAGGCTTCAAGCACCACCATGTCTAGGACTGGGTGCTTCGAGGAAGTCTCCATGACCATGCTTCCCTGCACCTGTGCACTGCTCTCCTCACTCCTGCCACAGGTGTCCTTTCGGACCTAATAAGAGCATGGGCAGCCCGGCCACCATGTCCCTCACTGTGCCTGGGAATCTGAATCCTCTTCTGGTTTGCTTTTGTTCTCATATTTCCTCTCTTCTCTCCAACTTTTGGTGGCGTTTCTCTTGTACTCCATACTTTCACTCTCCCACATCCTCTCCACACAGCATTGACCAAAGCATTTGATTTGGTCCCTTGCTCCCCATTCCTTATGTCAGCATTGTCCCGGCCTGCGGGACTTAGTTATTCAGGGAGTCGAGGGGGACCATGCCTGTGGGGAAGAATGGGTGAAAGAGAGAGAGAGAGAGAGAGAGAGAGAAAGAAAGAGAGAGAGAGAGAGAGGAGGAGACCATGCAGATTTGTCAAGGTCTATTTTACTAAGAGCAAACTGCTCAATATATACTTCACAGGAGTTGGGGGGGGGGGAACAATGGGTTCACTCCAGGGGTGTCCATCTGGAAGATGCTGGCAGGGGGTCCGGAGGAACATTTCCTCTTGGTATACTGCCTCTTGGTAAACAGGCACAGGATGTTTTTAGCCAAGGTGAATGTCAGGCAGTTCTCAGGCTAGTTGAGGGGCAGGGGGTTGGGTGGCCATGCCTTAGCTCCCAACACAGCATATCATCTACTGGGACAGAGCATTCATTCACCACGCTAACTCTAAAAGTCTATTTATTCAGGAGCTAAGGAAGGCAAGTTTCTTCTGCTGTAATCAAGGAAAACACAAAAATCTTGCCACTATTGCCACCATTACATGGATGGTCCTACCCAAGACAAGAAGTAACAGGAATGAGATGGGAAAATGGAAAGAGATTATATTGTCACTGTTTGTGCATGGTGCACTGTATCTGCCCAGAGATGTAAAGAATCAATTAGAAACTAGAAAAAGTGTTATAATAAATCAGAGCAATAGCAAAGATAGCCAGATACAAGAACAATGTACAAAACACAAAAGAATCTTCACTTATCAATAGCATCGCCTTAGAAAAGTTAAAAAGCAAAGATCTTAAGATAGCAAAATGCTTCAATTAAAGTTAACAATGAATTGCTAAAATGACTTAATAAGTGTGTAGGTAATAACTGTATTCAAATGAAGGTGCATGTTAAAAGCCACAGAGTGAACTCTACACAATGATTGTAAATGAATATAGGAAAAAGGTTGTTTTGCTTTTTGTTTTTTTTTTTTTAATCTGAGGTTGAGTATGTTGGTATGTTCCTTGAAGCTTCAAGAGGCTATGTGAGGAAAGAGTTCAAAGTTAGCCTAGGTCCAGAGTTCTTGAGCAGCTATTATGAAAAAAGGGGGGAAGGGAGGAAGGGAGGGAGGGAGGGAGGGAGGGAAGGAGAGAGAGAGAGAGAGAGAGAGAGAGAGAGAGAGAGAGAGAGAACGCATAGGAAGGAAAGGGAGAAACAGGAAAGGTAGGAAGAGAGAAAAGAGAGGAAGAGAGGGCAGAGGGACAGAAAGAGAGAGGGATGGAGGGAGTGGGGGGAAGGAATGAGGGAGGGAGCAAGAGAAGGAGGAAGAGAGAGGAAGGGGGGGAAAGGAGGGGGAAGAAGGGAATCCAGAACAAAGGGAAAAAAATAATGGAGGGAGGAAAAAGAAAAGTAGGAGGAAGAGCAAACCTAAGAGAAGGAAGGAAGCCAGAAAAGGAAGGGAAGGAAAGGAGGAGACTATGGCAAATCAAGGAACAAAGAACTCATGAACGTATGCTACCAGATTGTAAGTACACACCTGGTTACAAAAACTAAAATCGTGTGGTATTTATAAGAGCATTCAGCAGGAAAATAGAGAAGAATGACTAGAAATGCCTCATCTCTGTATGCATGTATGTCAAATATAAATGTATGCAAGACTAAATTGGTGGAAAACAAGCAGGGTATGTAAAATATAAGTCATGTGCTCAGATTCCTACACAAATCCCTACAGAAAGGAATCTCAAGGCAATTCAAGAGCTACACATAAAGCACATAAGCATATATAAGTGGGCAGATTAGAAGCCAGCAGTGCTTTCCAACAGCTTCTCCCTGAGGTGGGTGAGGAACAAATACTCAAGTTTAATTCTGGATAGACCTAGTTGGAGAGATCCAGAGACTCCAGTTATTAAATCAAAGTAAGAGGAAGCCTTAATGCTGAGACAACTGGGTCTCTCTCTCTCTCTCTCTCTCTCTCTCTCTCTCTCTCTCTCTCTC